>JAUBNQ010000010.1:15470403-15487063 GCA_032353495.1 Ctenopoma kingsleyae | reverse complement strand
AGCTGGTTCCACAGGAGAGGAGCTTGATAGCTAAAGGCTCTGCCTCCCAGTCTACATTTAGAAACTCTAGGAACCACGAGTAGACCAGCACTCTGAGAGCGAAGAGCTCTGCTGGGATAATAAGGTTCTACGAGGTCTTTAAGATAAGAAGGCAGTTCTGGAGATTTCTTTTATGTAATGGGTAAAAGATATCTTGCCGAGATTCCTCACAGGAGTGTTTGAAGCCAATGCACTGTCACCTAAGGTGTCTCTCAGGCCTTGGGGGCCAAATAGAATAACCTCAGTCTTGTCTTAATTAATTATTAGAAAGTTACAGGACATCTGTGCCTTTATATCTTTTAAACATGCTTGAAGCTTTACTAATTGATTTGTTTCATCTGGTTTCATAGATAAATATAGCTGGGTGTCATCCGTGTAGCAATGGAAGTTGATGAAAGTTTGGCAAAGACTCAAAAGTCCGTCCTGCTTGACTTCAGGTCAGTGGTTCCAGGTATCAGGTTTCAGCAGGCAGCACCGAGCTCTGAACTGTGATTGGTCTGACTTTGTGATGTAGAAAATCTCATATTTTCGGGGACGTTTTGAATACTCGTTTTTCAGGACGCGAATCTAAACCATCCTCTTTAGCGGGAAAATGTGAAAACACTGTGTCACTGAAAAACTGCACATACACCATACAGTAGGGTAGATGTCAGAAAATTTAGGGCATATAAAAATAAGAAAAACACACTTCAGTGGAGGGGGTCTTTAATTCAAATGACATGCTCCAGTCTGTTTAATAAAATGCTATGATCCATAGTTTCAAATGCAGCACTAAGATCTAACAAGACAAGAATAGAGACAAGTCAGCTTTAATTCAGCTTTAACATGCAGAATGGAAATCTGGACTATATCTGACTATGTTTAATTCAAAAACACACATACATTATAATATTTCACATCCTTGTCTCAACACCTTCCCTGAATAAAAATGGACTTTGTAGGTAATATGATGAAAAGTTTGATTGACTTTACTATGAATGTGTATGACTGTATGACTGTGAAATAGGGCACTTTGTGAAAAAGCTCATTCCAATATCAGTGCTGAAGAGCATAATGTGATTGATGTCAAGATTCAAAATAGGGTAAAGAATCCCTTGTGGGGATTCTCTGATGTCTCCGTTAGCTCGACTCCTGACTGACATCTGAGAGATCTATCGCCTGGATGACCTTAAAGGAATGAGGGCTTTCCCCAAGCTGGCTGGTATGTAAATGGAACAGTAATGAAACCGGTCCTACTGTACCTGATACCAGCCAATCACTGTGACAGGAGATAGATTAGCCAGAAAAGGAGGGGGCGTGTGAGAGCAGGTTGGAATCAGTGAATGTTTTTCTTTGTATTCAACACACTAAGTTATAAGAATTCCAAGACTTTTGCTTATGCAATCGTAACTACAGTAGATATTTGCTTTGTATTTCTACACGTTCATCTACAATCTACACTTGCATAGTGATGAAGTGAAAACAATATTTTATATTAAAATGACAATGACAATTTGAAGGTTACTTGGCAAATTTAATTGACTGGACATACTGTACTGTATGTATGTAGAAAGGTAAATACCTGTGTATAGAAGGCTCCACAGTCCACACTGTATGTCACAGCAATAATCAAGCTATGAAATCCTAGAAGTTCTCTAAGAACATTAAGGGTTCCTAAGAGCAGAGTAGCAAGAAGTCTGGCAATGTGATATGGAAGAAGTGCGGAGCCACCAGGACTCTTCCTTGGCTCAATAACTGGACAAGAAGGGCCTTGGTCAGGGTAACTATCAAGAGCTAAATTTCTGTAAGTCCTCTCCAGAGGACCAATCTCCTGGCCATCAATCATACCTAGACAGTAGAACCTTTAAGTAAGGGCACAGCATTTAAAGGCACGAGGAAAAGGATTATCTCATCTGATGAAGCAAAAATTCATTGGGCAGAAATTGGGCTACCAATATTAGTATACACAGCTAATTAGCTTGCTACCTGTATACTGCAATACAGGCAGCCTGCAAGTTGTCTTACAAACGAACAGACTTGTAGAACAACAGATCACAGAGAGTGATGAGTTTTTGCTTGAGAGCCCAATATTTTAGCACATTATTTAGCACAATAGTTCTATTTAATATTATTATTATTTATATTAATATTATTTTTATTTTATCCTTTGATTTAAGGAGCACTTTGACAGCTGTTCATAACCACATACTAACTACCAAATACTCTGACAAAATTACTATTTCTGCACAGAAGTAAAGGTCTTGAGTTGGTGCTGTAATAGATGTGGTAACTCAAACCTCTGAAATAACTCTCTCGTAATGAAACCCTCCTCTGTGATATGCTGGTGAGTTGATTTCTTGACACCAGAACAATGGACCAGCAAACCAAATAACCCACTATCATCACTTCATTTGTTGCTGCGACGTACTCACTGAAAGTAAGGAAAACAGACCAAAATACTAATAAAAGCTAGTTTTCAACATGTGGCAAAATCATTACTGATGTGATAATTACAATGTTTGGCCTGTGTGACTCCGTGAAGCAGTGATGTGTGGGTGGGGGTGTTGTGTTGTATGCATTTCTGTAAGTGTTAGGGAGAAAGGAACAGATTTATTTAGATGTGCTCCATTTGCAGACATGGCACAAGCATACAGGGGGATAATTGGGATAATTAACTATATCACCCACAGCAATATGGGTTAAGACTGATTACAGGAGAAAGCTAGGGTTAGGGTTTGGAATGAAGCTGTAAAACTGCAGCAGGTAAAGTTTAGGGTACATAAGAAGTAGGTTATACACTGTTGGTCACTGTAGGAAGGCAAAAAACTGACAAAAAACCCAAACTTTTCTGGTTCTCCATTTACAATTTCAATGGTCTGGTATGAGATTCTGACGGTATGACGACCAATATCTTCAGTTCTTCGGGACTAAAATATAATACTTAAGTCTGTGACATAACAAGAGCTACAGACAAAAATGCGAGTTCTATTTACCAATGTTGGGATGTTTGAGCAGGCGGCAGATCCTGGCCTCACGCTCCAACTTCTGGTGATCTGTGGAAACAGAAAGACAACACATTAGTCAGATGAACCATCCTGAAAGTCTTTAAACCTCTCTATGAGTTTTCAAATATTAAACTCTTCCCAACGCTCTCTCCAGCTGGAAACAAATGAGCAGTAAAACTAACAAGTCATTAGTGTGTAGTAAAACCTGGAAATGAATTTGACGGGAACTCTGGCACGTCTCCAATATTTCTGCTAACACAGCATGTGTTGGATGTTCAAACTTGTAGGCTTAGGTTGCAGTATAATCCAATTCTCTGTGTCATTAACACTTTTATACTTGTTCATAAAAAATCTTATGATTTATCACTTTTACTGCACAGAAAAATAAGACTGGCTTCAAAACACTACACTATGAACTGAGTGAACATTTTACACAGGCTCTAGGATAATGAGACCATAAAGACAAACACATATAAAACAACTCCTGTTTGCACTATGAATTTAATTTAAATCTATGAAAAACACCAAGTTGCATCGTTATAAGTGTAGTAGCCATTCGTCTTGCCACTTCATCCATATTAGGGAATAAAAGTCAGGTTCAGCATCTGTTGCTGCAGTTGTGGCAGTTCTGTTTGAAATCATGTGAAGTAAGAAATAAATACAAGTACTAAAGAGTTTCTCTTTAAGTACAGATTAACAAAAACACCCGTGAGACAAAAGAAGCAGAATTAGCTAAATAATGAATCTGGACATTGTGGATTGTGGGACCATACCAAGATTTTGCAAGATTGCAGAAATGCAGCACCACTGAAGATGGCAGAGACAGGGGGAATTGAAATTTATACGAACTGCTAAAAGTGACTGATCACTGCAGCAGAGGCAAAACGCATCTGTGATCCAACTTCGGGGAGAAGCAGATTAAAAGGCAAGAGACAGTGAGTAAGAAAGGGAGCTTCTGCTTTTACACCACAAACTCAAAACACGAGCTACAACACTCACTATAATAGCATACCATCAGCAAGTGATATTTTTCAAATTATTTATGACTTTACTGCTCTCCTTCTGCTGCCTTCTACTTGGGTTTATTATGCTATAAATGAATCATACCATCATCGTACCAGCCACTGAGTTTTCAGCATACTTTTCCTGAGTTGCCATTCATCAATAAACTGATATCACTCGTGATAAGACTTCTTATTTGGTCACTGTGCATGGGCATGGTTCTTCCCAAACAATGTGACAATGCAAAGCAAATAAACATCCACTTATGGGGGGGGGATTGCTGTTTAGAGTAGTGTGCTCATAATGTGAACGGTTTTTGTCACATGTTCTAACTGATGCCAAAAGAAATAATAGAAAGCAGTTTCTGATTCACGGTGAACAAGTGCACCCATTGTTTTTGGCAAAAAGTCACAGCACTTGAAATATGAGATATTCATGGGTCCACTTGGGTCTATACAACTGAGAGAACCCAGGTCGGGTATGTTTGGGTTGGGTCTGGCTTTGCTTGGGTGCCTTCGGGTCAGGTCTCTTTTTGAAAAATAAATCATGTATGTTGGGTTTGGGTTCTCTTGTCCATTTTGGATCCTGTCCAAATCTTTGCCTGAGAAGACTTCTACTTGAAATTTCTGAGATTACAGCTCAGAATCAATGTGAGCTCCATTAGAATACTTCAAACTAACTTTAGAACTGTTTGTTGATTTAACTATGAAAACCATAAAAGTTAGAGCATAAAATAAATGCAGCAAATGTGTCAAATAATATTAAATTTTTTTTTTTTTTTTAAATCACTCAGCCACAAATAATTACACCAAATCAGGATACAAAGGACTACTAGACTGCGAGCTGCTCAGACATGTAAGAGATGTCACTGGGGTCATCTCACATTCAGCTGCTTTGCTATTCAAATTAAAAGGCTTTGAGGATGTTGAATTAATGAAGAGCAAGTTACCCAAAAGACTGTTGAATACTTAATGAACAGCTCTTGTTAAAGTATGTATTATTCACCATTGTGGATTATAAGTGGGTTCAACACTGCCATATTAAAGAGGTTTTGCTATGTAGATTCAGCTAAGGTACAATGAAGATTATGTGTGCACAATATCCACTGCGATACATTGTCTTAAGTATTATCATGATGTTTTAAGTTATTTATGTCATAATGACCTTGTGGAGTAAGGTAGATCCAGTCATTTACATTATAACCAAGCTCATTACAATAACATTAGTATTAGGATGCAACACATTGTTAATCAAGCTGTCATGCTAGGGATGGTGATATAGTCCAGTTGGTAAATTGTTTGATTCTAGTCCAGAATGAAACAACTTGATGCACCATCTATTCTGTCGGACAAATATTTATTACATGCGTGTATGATCCCTCTCAGGGTAAAGTGCAATTACTTTGGTAATCTACTGACTTTAAGAAACATCAAATATCTACAAAATGAATGGGAGTTATGTTAATTCACTATTGTTTTTCTATTATGTTATATTAAAATGGTGAACATTAAGATATACTGTATGCTAAATGTGTAGACAAACAATGCATTCAATTCTGCTCATTGTGAATACTGACTTCCTCTGTCTACATCGCTGGTTTCATCTGCTGTATGGCACACTGCTAAGGTGTGATGGTCTTTTCTGGCAATGCTCTCTCATTTCCTTCCTTTGCGTCACTGTCACTGTACTTGAGCTTTACATATAATTCTATTATAAGTTGTTATAAGCTACAATGCACTGTTCCACTTCATGTTTCCTTTGAGAAGTCATGTGGGTTAAAAATCAACACAAGGCAAAATTTTGATTATGGATCCTAAAATGAGAAATAAAGGTCAAGCACTGAAAACTGTTGATGGTTAATGGAAACTGTATCTGAATCTCTAAAACTTTTTTTCCATACTGCAGTGGCTTATTAAGAGCCGGCACATACTGATAGAAGATTT
Organism: Ctenopoma kingsleyae; assembly: GCA_032353495.1. Classification (NCBI taxonomy): domain Eukaryota; kingdom Metazoa; phylum Chordata; class Actinopteri; order Anabantiformes; family Anabantidae; genus Ctenopoma; species Ctenopoma kingsleyae. The sequence goes on along the minus strand of JAUBNQ010000010.1, from coordinate 15,481,095 downwards.
TCTTCAATTAACTAAAATGAGTCAATAATAAAAGGCTGAACAACATATCTAGCTCTGCTGATAGCCAGTCCCAGATTTTCACTGAAACAAATCTAGTATAGTTGCACGTGCTCACCACACCATGTTGGGGTTGTAGTCCAATGACTCAATTAGCAAGTTGACTGAAATCGAAACTTGGATTTGCTTCCGTTTCTCAGAATTTATTTCTTGAGTGGTGTTTGCTCAGAGGGGGGTTATTGGGTTTCTCACTCCAGTGCTGCAAGGTCAGGTGTTTTCCATTTTAGTGAGACACATTGTAGACAAAGCACATTTGCTCATGCTAAAGAAACGTGTTAAGCATTAAAGTTACATTTGTACATAGGTACACTGGTCTCAGTGTTTAAACCTCTGACAAAACTAAGAACCTCCAAGTTAGACCATATCATCTTTACCACAGACCACGTGAATTCAGTAAATGCATACTTTGATTCTCTTCTCAACCACTTCATGTTTCTCAATCACAAATCCTGGCTATGATTCACTGTGGGGATGGCCCATTTAGAAAACCCAGATGAGTTCCTAAACGTGGTCATCAGGCTGCAGAAAACTAGGACAGAAGCTATTTCAATAAAGCCGTCACTGTGAAATACTCATCTCAGAGCAAACACACACAGAGACACACTCTTTCAAGTTACTAACCTTTGACCACTAAGTATGTATAACAAAAGACCTGCCATTCTCCACCACTTTCACTTGCTGTTTTTAAAGTAATAGGTGAGTAATGGAGTTTGGTGTCAAGAGACCGAGAAGCAGAATGCGATACAAAAAAAAAAAAAAAAAAAAAAAAGGTGAAGAGAAAAACACCTCTGATTTAGAGTCCCTCGCATTTCCTGGCTCTCACCTTTAAAATCACTCCAGTAGACTGAGTAAATGTTTTTCAGGTGCAGCTATATTGAACAGACTGGAGTCAATAGGAATGTAGAAAAAAAACAAGAAAGCGATGGGGACAGGACAGAATATGTCACATAGGGATCTAGCACAATGTTAATAATATTAGATGTAAATATGGGTACACGTTATACTATAACATACTAAGAGACATACTGGAGCAATGGCCCAGTCATTACAGCAGAACATCAGCAGCCAGCATAATATCTCCTACAATATAAGGAACTGTAACTAATTCTATGAATCACAACATACTGACCACCTGAAAGGAAGTAGTGGTTAAATGGTTGGTTTCTAACACTAAGCACTCCATTACATTTGGTAACAATGTGTTATCTGGGTGTACAGGTGCTTATGATAACCCTTGGTTCACACCAGCAGATGGTGCTGGTCTTAATACGGAGGAAAAATATGTTTGGAGTAAAAAAAGCAATTGGACGATATCATATTCAACTTAAGGCATTTTGTTCAGTACTTTCCTAGATTTTCTAAACAAAACAATTAACTGAGAAAATGAAATGCAAATATAAAGGCTATGTTTTTATGTAAACGATACCCAACCTTGCTTTCACACCCAACAATTTCAATAGCCAAATCCTCAGTGTCACAACATTGAAAAACTAATTAATCAAGCTGTCCTGAATTTGAATGTTAAATCAAGTGTGACGCTAATCGTAGTGCTCATACCCTATTTGTTAAAGCAGAGGATTCAAGAAAGGTGACCTGTTCAGAGACTATAAGCAGCGCATGGTACAAGGCTTCTCCGAAGAACTGCAAAACTCCAGTACTTCAGAAAAAGAAAGTTATTGAGAGAAGAGATTAGTAACAGTGACATGTCTTTGTGGCACTGTTGTCTGTACATGGAAAACATTGATAATAAAAACAATTGATGAGGACATTGTTGTTGAGGACAGCTGTCATTCATGGAGGCACAGTTATTAGTCTAACCTGGTAGTGATTTTGCTCATTTAATCTGACTCTGTTCAGTCACTTTGTGATTACAATTATGAATAAAGCTCACAACTCAGTGAGTTGCATCCTAATTAAGGTTCACAACATTGGAAAGTTGTCACCAGAGTAAATGTGTAAATTTACTATTTTATTTTTATATAGTTTATATATGACGCCTAACCACAGATCATTTGGATTCCTGTCCACAGTCAAGTTCAAAACACAAAAAGAATAAATGTGTTTGAATTTGTGAAAAAATAAAAGAAGCAGCAAAATACTATCAGCTACAGAAATCAGGAAACCCTTTCCAGCATTTCTCTACTGATTTACTGGCACACACACAATCTTAGACAAACCTGAGCACAGTGGCTCATGAATAAGATAATAACTTGAGGGATGTAAACAGGCTTTTCACAGACAATGTGCCAATCCTCACTGTGCAGCCCCGCAGAGGGGGAGTAGGTCTGTCTCACAGGTCTACTCCGATACTTGAGCTGACAATCATCATTAGCAATCATAATCATGGTGCAGATACACTGGAGACTCTTGGGTGTAGGTGTAATTGGAGGCACTGTAATAAGAAGGCCCTGTCAAAATGCAATTAGGTGTAGCTATCTAGGATTCTCAATGTGTGCATGTGCCTTCACAGGTGTTGTCTGTCATAAGTTGATGGAGAGGGGGAGTCAAGCTGAGGTCAAAGAGAGAACACACTTAACAGATGCTTCAGCTATACGTTTGTAGTATGATGGTAGTAGACGGTGATAAACACAGGCCAGTGTGTCTTCTGTTGAGCTGGAAGAACACTGAGTCACTGCTACATGTATCCTTACTGCTGGCTGGGTCATTCTCCATTTTTACACTCAGACCCCTTCACATTTCGCACACTTAGTATTGCGTCAATATTGAATGAATAAAACATTGTCTGTCCATCAATCTACATCAAGTAACACATAATGACAAGGTCAAAACTGAGTTACTGGGCAAGAAGAACCAAACAGTCAAACTCTAACAAAGATTCTTAAGTTGTTTGCTAAAACCCTGAAACCTGTCAGATGAATGAACATCTCTGCAGCACTCCATCAATCAGGCCCTTATGGTGGATTGACTAGGCAGACGCGGCTTTGAGTAAAAGACACGAAATCCCAGCTGGAGTTTGTTAAACAGCATTTAGATCAGGAAAAACAGCAAAATGTTCTCCCTACAACGGTATAAATCTGGTGCAAATCACACACACAGTTGTAGCTCAATCCCTCTGGCCCACCTTAAGCTACAGAGAATATTCCAGCCAGAACCTGGACTTAGTTGCTGCATCAGCTAAGAGACCACACAGTAAAGTCCAACCACCAATCCAGTGTTTTTAGCAGCTTTTTAAAACCATCCTTGTATCACTGGGGGGAACGTGTTTTTAGTGATATCGTAGCTCACTGTGTTTGTTATCTAGCGCCACTTGGCATTTCTCTTTTTAAAAAGACACACCACAGGTAAACTCAGTCAGGCAGCTGTGCAGGTTTTGTGTCTGACATGTTTGCGACAAACTGAAGATTAACTCACTCTTTGGACCGGAGTTTGTGGCGCTGTTGTAAGCAGAAATAAAGTTTTGACGTGCTTTCACATTTGGATGTAAACTCTTTGTGGCAAACTCTACAGTATGTTTTCCTGCAGGAAATCCGAACCACCTCAACTACTGAACCGCTGGTTTTCTTTTTACCAACCAGATCATCGTTCTCATTAATAGCGACTGGAGCCTGTGTCCTTCTACGCTGCTGACATGAATGAGAGTACACCATCGTCTGGCCACATGCGTAGTGGGAGAAGGTATGTGTGAGTGAGTGAGAGTCAGAGAGTCTGATAAGAGACTTTGCTCTCTGTTATAAAGATCTAAACATGAGCTCGATATGAACAGTATTAAAAAATTCTATACTACGTATAAAAATATATCAGTATAAAAAGGTATACCGTTATACTGCCCAGCCCTACTACAATCCATTCAACAGTAGCAGCTGGTGGGAGCATTAATACTACAGCAGACAGCATCTATTTAACCTTTAGTTTTTACACAGCAAAATACAAAAGGCAAAGTTGTTTTTGAAAGCAAAATATGTAGACTTCATTATAGCACCAGTAGAGACAAACAAAACTAAACAAAGAATACAGATGTGCGTGTCTGATGGGATTTGTAAGAGGCTGAAAATAACCCATGTCTGAAAACCCCAGCACATGCCCACACACAAACACACACGGATGCTGATGCTGCCATGGGCAAGAGCAAAGAGCAGGTGTGACTAACATTCAAGAGTGAAGTGAAGTGATGAGAATAAAATAAAATAACAGCACGAGAACTGAGGCTGGACAATGGAGTCCTGGAAAATAAACACTTTACTTAAAATAAATATATATTGAATGGCAGATATGTTTGCATGATGTATTTGTTGTTGTGGACCAACTAGTGAAAAAGCTAATTCATTAATACTTTAGTTAACTATAACTCATGTGGAAACCCAGAGGTGGAGTGTGCAGATACACGGATAATGACTGACAATACAAATATTTTGGTTGACAAATTCTGACCATGAACACGTGTCCTTATGACTTTGTACAGCTACATTATGTCTCTTCTGTTTGGGATGAAGTTTGTCTTTTTCTTTCTTTGATCAGCATGCAGATGTGCAATGGTTTTAGTCATTATTCAGCCATGGAAATCTGCTACATCATTTATATACATGATTGTATATAAAATTATTGTGGCAATATTACAGTCAGGATTAAATTAGGGGAAAGACAGACTGAACAACTTTGCGCTATTACTATACCATGGTTTAAAGTGGGGTTGGCAACAATTAACATCTTAATTATAACTAGGGATGTCCCTGTCCAGATTGCTTTTGACCCCAATACCGAACCAAGTCTTTTAATATTAGGCATCTAATGATCTGAGTCCATAACCAATACTTATATTTACCAGCAGTATGTTCATTAAACGTGCATGTGATACATTCAAAGAACTGGTGTATGTTAATCTGAGAAACCTTAATTTTTTTGGAAGCTCCTGGACACAAATACTGGAATTCAAACATATGAAGCTTAAGCTTAGATTTTTGATATGAATGAAATAATAACTGACACAGACACATTCTCATTAATCAACGTTAATCAGCTTCTCAGTGTTTTTTGGCTTTGTTGGAAACATTTCTTTTCAATAAAAAGTCCTCTTTAAAAGGGTGTTTTCACCCTTTCAAGTCACAAAAATCACCTAAATGTGTTTTTCAAAAATCAATGTCCATCTTTGTGGCGATATTCTGACAACAATCCACAGGGCTCCTGTAAGGCAGAAAGAGGCTTTGTCACTGGACATAAAGCCTTGCTGGCAGTAATGTACTGTCAGACCAGTGTTAGACTACAGTATGCTAAGCTCTGTGTTCTCTTTCCAAGTAGCTTTCACTTTATGGCAGCCCAGGCACACTTTCCACTGGGCCATTCAAGCTGTGGGTGGGAGGTGATATGACAAGTCAGCGTGCGGGCAAGCAGGTGGCACTGCCGAGGGAAACTGCTGTCAGCGTGCTGCCCACTATCATCAGCAGCCAGACTTTCAGACGCCGTCATGAGTCATGATCCATCACAATGCCACATCTGACAGCCGGCCTTCCTGGCACGCGTGACATACTCGGCCCCTCCACAAATTCATCTGTCAGCTTTGATGAACTGGAGACTGAGGATCTGCTGCTGACGAGAAGGCACTCGAGAGGTTAAGTAATCACCGAGTCAGTGATGAAGCGCAAAGATTAACGCTGGTGGCAGAATTCCTATCCGTCATATGGATAACATCTTTAAATTGATGTTCAGAAGACTGCTGATGAAAGGAGACCTCTTATCACAATTTCTAAAATGGACAGATCTGCTATTGACTAAAGTAATGTACCAAAACCCAGTGTGTTTTCACACAGGCTTTTAATACCAACAGTGAGATTGTAGTTACAGTGTATGTACTGATGGCTTAGGCTGCTCATGTGATGAAGTCAATGTAGTGTAAACAGGAAGTGGACAGGCCCAGCTGTTAGGAGGAGGGGGGTGGGGAGGCGGTCTGGACCAGCTGGGTTTCCCTGCTGACTTTTTTCTTTTTTCTCCTCAGGGGCAGTGAACTGCACAGTGAGGAACACTTTCTTTTTTGGAGTGATTTCTTAGTCAACTGCACATGTTGTACAGAGCTTAAATGGAGCAAATTTAGATAAATGTTTGATGCAGATAAAAACTGCAACACAGTGTGAAAACTGTGACTGCCCCAGCCCACGCCCACGACGAAAACCGTTCGTGCTGTAGCTTGTCTCAGGTTGTCTAAGTGTTTGGCATTTTTGCAACTTAGATTAAACAAATATGAACGCAATATGGAGGCAAAAGACAAACATAAATAGTACGTTTTTCCATTACAGTGTCAAAATACTGACACTTGCTTTATCAGTCAGTCTCACCGCAGAGACACTGCCTTTATTTACTGGCTGCTGCTGCTGCTGCTGCTGCTGCAGGAGGAGACTCAAAGCAGTGGCAGGCTGATTGAGAAGAGGTGTCAAACTGTTTTAACAGTTCTTCAACTGTCCTCCACCTCAGGATGAGGTTAGAGCGCGTCTCAGTTGTCAAGCTTCACACAGACCACTCAGCAAAGCTCTGATGTGGCACATGCTTTTCTGTGTGAGGGGACTGGAAGTTGTGTTTGGTCTGAAATGAACGTGTGGTTTCTGGTAAAGCATGAGTTATCAATGCTGCTGAACGATGCAGTGCAGCATTTATCTCCAGCTAATACACATGTTTTAGTAGAGACCTGGGTGAATGGTGGATCTTTTTATGTCATTAACAAACACTGTATAAAAGCCTAAACACAACCACTTTCTGCAGAATATAACAGACAGTCCAGAGGGTGTTGTTGTTACATTCAGGTACATTTAGCAGTGACTGCACCTTCTCTTTCTATAACTGAAACAATTCATTTTTTTTCTTTACATTTTTTTTTTACTGAAAATTTCTCACTGCTGAACAAAAATGACAATAATGCAATAATAACTACTTACATACGTCTCAGACTCAGTTGAGTGATGTTAACTCATGTTTCTACTGTTTGTACTTGCTTGCAGCATGAGGTCACTTTGTTCGTCTCATTTATTCATTTGAAACATTTCAAATCAATCTAGTATATTATATATAGTGTCTACTATAACCACAACTGGTTTTTAGTTTACTGTCCATATTTTTCCATTTCTGCTTGTTCTAGTTGTTCATTTATTCTTGTTTTGCTAGTGTATGCTGTATATATTTATGTGACCTTGGTGCAACAGTACATTAACATCAATCAACCGTTGCTTTAGAAAGCCTTCATCATTTATGCTGGCTGTTGGACACTCGCTGCATTGATTTTGCATTTGTCCCATCAGAGAGTGGCTGCAGAAGGTTAATCACTGAACTGATCCTCTGGACAGTAAATCTCAACCAGGGATCAACACATACTAGTTCTTTGTGAATACAAGTGGTTTAGTTTAGTTTAGTTTGGCATTAAGGAAATGATCACGTTAGACAATTAAATGTTGCCACATCTACTGTTGGCTGTTGCTCTCCGCTTGCTCCTGGATGAATCCATAACTCACTATAAACAATGCACAAAGTGGAACCAGACATAATATACTGTTCATTCTTTGCTTGTTTTCTACCTTAGTTGTCAGTCAGCAGGAGGAGAATTGACCATTTTCCCCAGCTGTTAGCATTTTAATGTGGAGGGAACTAATGCAGAAACAACCTGGTGTGGACACATGTTGTTCTAGCATGAAAAAAGCATAGTCCAAAATACTTTGGCCTACATTTGCATTTCAAATTTCAAGTTGGCAATCTGACAGAAATGCCTTAGCAAAAAGATGTTTCTATGGAAACAACAACAGAACTTCGATTCCACAATAAATGAAGCCAGAGTGGATTAGGAAAGACAGTGACAATGTCCTCACTGGCTGCATAAGAACAGTTTTTCTAACAGCAGACTTTAAATACTTCTAAACACTGGGAGCGGTATTAAAGGCCGCGCTGGTGAGCTACATGTTTAACACATTTTGTACTAAAGTAACAGGTTGAAATTATTATGAATTATGACATTGATTACATTTTTGAATTAGCAACAACAATTACAGGATCTTAACAGTGTTTTAGCTTGTTATCATCCAGCGATTGAACAGATTAATAGACATTAAGCTAGTTAACTAGCCAACATTTACGAAACAGACCGAACATTTTCCACAATAATGTCTGTAATTTTTGAAACTGATCAAGCTCTTTTGTAAAATGCTTGAGACATAGCTTTGGGATGTCATGTTATGTTAATGTGTCTGTGCAGTAATAACAGCTGTGAAAAGGCATGGTCCCTATTAATTATTCATTCAATACAATTCAACTATGACACATAAAATTACTCTGCTCTGATGTTATAGTTCTCAAAAGCATTTTTTATTCTAAAGCATGCTTTTCTCAAAAGAAAACAATGGGTCTCAATCATCTCCTTGGATCTACTGTATTGAATATGTATGTGTATGTATGTATTCATGTATGTGCATGAATCACATGACCCACTAGTGTTTATGACCGTTTCCGGTCTCAAATCTGGGCTCTGAAAGAAATAAGCCACTGTTTTGTAGTGCAACACAACATATTCGTGTATATGAGTGAAATAAGCTGTTCTATAAATTACTGACATTTTCCTTTCAGTAATAAACTAAATTTTGATCTGATAGTCAATTCTTGCCCCTACTAAGCCTACAGTAGTTGTTGACCCATGTACTGGGCCTTCACAGTGCCCAATATCTAGTATCTAGTTTCCATGGGACACTGTTTTCACTGGTTGTGAAACTCATGCGAGTCTACAGCACAGTTACAAATGCCAGCTCCCAGAACATTTCTGATACATGGACAACCTTCTGGCATTGGAACCATACTTGAACCACTACTGACATTTCACACATCATCTGTAACATATTTAGAAGGTTTTTTGTTTGTTTAAAAAAAAAAAAGGAACCCTCAGGGACGTCTGCTGGCTTCTATGCTGAATTTAGTTAGTGAGGTTTGTCTGGATAAACACTTAAATGGCACAAAACTGGGCACTGTTCCTCCTACGCAAAAAATATTTACGTTTTTGGACTTTCTATCAATGGGAGAAGTAAACAAGTACAATGTGGGCTGAAAAGAAATCAATTTCTGTTTAATAAATGTGTGAGCAGATAAAAAGTGTGATTGGAAAGGAATGTCTGGGATGTCTGTAGGAGAGCTAGAAGGGTGCAGGTGCAGGAACGGAGAGAGAATCTGAGGTGAATATACGGAGTTGGAAGAGAAGCGTATCTTGTGAGGAAAGATACAGTGAGGGGAATAATTGTGTGCAGAGAGACGAGTCGTAGCGAGGAGTCAGCGAGATGAGCAGAGATGCTTCACATTTGGGTGTTTGCTTTGTGCCACCATTCAAAACGGAAACAAAAACAGGTGGAAGGAAGTTTACTTAGGTGTACCCTTCAAGCTACAAAGTATTTATAGAAAAATGTTCCCACTGTGTCGCTCCTCAACAATTCACAGCCGTTCTCTCTTTACACTTCTCTGCTTTCTCTTCACAAGGGAGTGGAGACGATGGGTCAGAAGCCCTGCAAGCTTATCCGTCTGTCTGTGGAATGGATATCTGTATCTGCTGTTCTGCCTGGCTGCCTGTCCATCCCCCAGTCTGAGGGTATAGTATTACTAGTGAACATCTTAGAAAACCATTGTGACATACTGAGATATTAACATGGATTTTTAGTTCACAGCAATACAGCTGCATCATAGTTATGTCCTGATGTATGAAGTTGTGAATATATGTTTTCTTGACTGCACATTGTGTTACGACTGTAGATTTGACCTCATTGGGTTTTATCAATTGCTAATGGGGCTAAAGTCATCTGGAGATTACAGAATATATAACTATATCACCAAAAACCCATACTAACTGTATTTCTGTGCTTGACTGCTTCCTTACACAAATGTCACATGACCACAGGGTTTGGGTTTACAGTAACATATTTTTAGTGTCTCTTTCTTCTGATGATGCAAATTAGTGTGAGTAGTGTAAGGCTCATTCAAATAGGAATTAGGTCTCTGGTTTAGCAGAGTCCTTATGATCAACAACAGAAACACTGTGGTACTTGCCCTGTGTACTGATCCATCATGTGTGACAACGATTGGTTTCCATGTGTGCCTGCTTGGCCTGAATCTCATCACATTGGGGCAAGTATGCATAGCAACACACCCATCTGTGATTTTCTCCCAAGCACATCTACTATAAAACATAGGTTAAGTAAGATTGAGTGGTCATATTCTTCAAGCTAAGACAGTATAATACAGGCATGGCTTCAAACTTTTTCTAAAAGAGGGATTGATATCAACTCTTCATCTGAAAGCTGGCAAGTTTGTGTAGACTTGTTTATTAATGCTGCTAACCACACAGCATGGCACTCTCACAGGGAAAGTTGAGTCTGCAACCACAGCTTACAGTATGCAGAATGACCCCGTCACATTAGCATATGCACCCACATTCAAAAAGCAAAATAAATGTTAATGACAATGTGATAATACTAACCACGCAGAGACATTCTGCGGGCCACTTGTCTCGCTCTCACCATTACTCTCGTTCAGACATTAACGCTTGTTACGTAACTCTTTTTAGGACTAAATTTTAACTGCTCAAAAGGTGCATTTCATGCAACCTTTAAAGTAAAACAAGATCAATTTAAAAGGGAGGTGAAGGGACGTGCAGATGGTTAAAAGAGACAAAAA
>JAUBNQ010000010.1:15420092-15430093 GCA_032353495.1 Ctenopoma kingsleyae | reverse complement strand
TTCTTCTCTCTCCCCTAGTTGTGCTTCGTCCTCTCTCTCCCTCTCTTGCTCTCTCTGTATCTTTCTGCAGGTATCCTTGACTTGGAGCTGTAGTCACTGGTCCTGCCGACCTGCCCAGTGCCTGCCTGCTGCTCCTTGTTGTTGTCTTGATCTTATCTGTTATCTGCTGTTCTTTTCTCTTTCCTCTGTCCACTCACCCCAACCAGTTGAGGCAGATGACCGCCCACCCTGAGTCTGGTTCTGCTGGAGGTTTCTTCCCTTAAAGGGAGTTTTTCCTCTCCACTGTTGCCTAGTGCTTGGTCACGTGGGATTGTTGGGTTTTCTACAAATATTCTATATACACACACGCAAGTGTGAATTGAAGCAAAGGTGGCTTGAATTGAAGCAAAGGTTAAAGGGCTAGAAAATTACTGTAGCTCCTGATATAAGAATTCAAAAGGTTATTATATAAGATGTATGGAATATATCAGAAAGTCCACATGCTGGATTTGTCTGGACAGGCAAGTTGACATGACTCACTAGCACTGGAACATTCATCTTTGACACTCCATAAGTGTCTTTACTTAATTACAAAGGATCAAAAACAAGAGTAAAGGACTAGGAGAGATTTCATGTATGCATGCATTCCACAAACATTCCTAACATTTTTTAATTTGAGGTCCTGCCTGAGGAATGGCCTTTGGGGATCTATATCTCTTGATCAGAAAAGATCAGCAGGAGGGCATAGGTGCCTGGAGAACGCAACATCTCCGAAGTTGAAGGAAAGTTCCTACTTTAAGTCTCTAATCTCATCAGCGCAGCTTAAAGAAAACCAGACAGGTGAAATTTTTCTGATGCCACATGTTTCCCAGAGGGCAGCCAGCATGAAAATCGTCTCTCAAGCTCCAGTTACTGGAAGCTTAAAGTCCTTTACTACTGTTCAGCAATCCTCTTGGTTTTGGTAATCTTACCAAGTCAGAAGATCATATCTTAACAAATTTCACAAACTCAAGCCATTTGTAATATGGCCATATTTTCCCATAAGGTGAATTAACTCTGGGACTTACTAAGAGCTGTTCAATATGTTCTGCTTCTGCTTCAGAGGGTGTTCAATCACAGCAAGTTTCCTCACCCAGAAACCGCCTGCCACAACAGGCTTCTACCCTGGCCCATTAAGCATTGCTTTGGTGAGAGTTAAAAGAATGTCTTGACTACAGTCAGGGTGAATATAGTTAGAAACTTTTTAGTTAACACAACTCTATAATGTTTATTTTCACCCTGCAGTCCTCTGGGTATATTTAGTAATTTATGAGGCGGGACAACCTGTTCATCTTCCCAACAGCTGAGAACAACACAGAGTGAGAGGACCATAGCAAAGGCTTCCAGCAAGCAGAGAAAAAGAAATAAAGTCATAATAAAATGTGATTATATGCAGCGAGCATGCAGCTGGCTTCAGATACAGGCGGTTGCCGTAGTAACCAGTCGGAACAACCTGTAAAAACTTAATCGCCGCTTATGTTTTGCATTCAGTCCTTTGCTGAGTTTGATATTTGCCTTGACAAGTCTCTGCAACAGAAAGACTTAAACTAACATTGTTCCCAGAGCTTCAGTGTGTGTCCAGCTGCCGCGGACAACCGATCTTTTAATGTTAACACACGGATAGGTATTCTTTCAAACGCCACCACACTCACACACAAACACACACGCTCTGCAACCATCCATTCAGGAATACAAGCCTGGAAACATAATTGATTCTACACCAGCATTTCCACATGGATGTTAGGTTTTTTTTGTTTTTTTTTTTTGCTCCATTCAGAGAGAGCGGGAGCAGCTCACAGAGGGCAGAGGACCCAGGAGGTGGCCGCACTTTTCTCATTACTTTCTCGGACGCCTGCCAAAGAACATTGTTGCCCAGCAAGCCTCCTCCTTTTTCTGCTAAGGAGTAGAACAGATGGTGGAGGCAGTGGAGGAGAAGCTCTGCAGAGCTGCATGTACAAAGAGGGAAACCGCTGATGTGACACATGCTACAAGCAAACTACAAAGAACGACCCTAACAGACCCCTATGACACTGTATAACTATCCTTCACCTTCTAATATCTCTTTACAGCTTCCAGCTGCCACTAAAATGCCTGTCCCACTCTCATGCTCTTCACTTTCATTTCAATTCAAGCCCATTCAGTTCATTTATATAGCACCAAATCACAACAAAAGTCAACTCAAGGCACTTTACAGGGTAAGGTTTAAGATCTCATACGATATAACTACAGAATAATACAGAAAGAAAGAAAGAAATGTGATTTTCTCAAGCAAGTTCTACGACTACATGTGTTCTCCAAGCAGATTTATGGATGTTTGCTCACAACGGACCACTATCAGAGATAAACTTCAAGAAAATGTGCATCATGCTAAATACAAAAATATGTGTATCACGTCTGCGTGTTCAGATATGATTGATGCAAAATGCCTTTCTAATAAGCATCATCAACCATTTCTTTTTTTTTTTATTAGCAGTTCTCATGCAAGAGTCCTGATTGAATCCTTCAGTCGTCCTTATTCCTGCTATCTCAGCCAACGTGGCGGTGTTTTCATTTAGGCTGATAAATGGTGTGATAGCGTGACATCTGGCAATCAGTTCTATCAGGTATGAGAACACTGTGCTCCCCCAAAGTAATTGCTGGGATCTTGGAATGCAGACATCACTAAAAATAGGTCCAACAAACACAGAGATAACGAGAGGTTGTAAATAACTCTTTATCCAGATTGTCTAAACCTCATCATTTCTTTATTTGCACAGGTGAATTGAGGGAGCACAGCTAAGATAAGCATGTAAGGCAAAGTTTGAACAACAGGTCTGTGGACAGGATAGATAGTTTGATGTATTTGTTGGACCAATGACAAGCGGCAGCTGCTTGGCCAATCAAAGGGTACAGCCCCACAAGCACCCACCTCCTGAAGGATGCTGATATTTAGCTAGGGCCACTTTTCAGGACAGTGTGTGAAGTGCAATAGAAAGAACAGCAGAAGCCAAACCTAAGGAGAAATGTTTTACAGAAAAGTGAAGCCAGTTGTGTTTGGCAGCTCAGTTTCCTGGGGAAAGCCCTGCTTTGATGAGTACGATGTTATCATTAGCAACAGAACTTGAGATATCCTGTATTTCTTTGACAAAGAACAAAATGTTTTTAACTAACCACACTTCATAGAAACTGTAACTTACACCTGTCGACTGCAGAAAGACAGAGATGAAAAGAACGGGTTGAAATGGGAGCATTAAAACTCTCATCCATCCATCAACAGATAAACTGTACATCCTCATCTTCTACCAGGGATGTTAAGTTCCACTGATTGATTGTCACATGATTTGGTTGTAACATGTAAGATGGATGCAACTAAACACTGAAATGAAGCCTTATCAAAATAAAAGCATTGAAAAAACTCATGGTGAGACTTTACAGTGATCTCTGTATGCAGACATCTGTCACTTTGGACTGGACAGTTCTATTATAAATTAACGTAATGAGGCTTATTACAGTTTTATTCATCCTGATTATTATGATATTATATCAGAGACCCCCTGACTGATGCAGAGCAGACTGCCTGGATCTCCTGATTATTTTATTTTATCCCACAAACTCCTGAAGAAGTGGGGCTCATGCTTTATACCTGCCGGTCATGAGTTGGCTCCTGGACGGGCTGCAGAGCGGCTGCACATAATAATTCTCCAGTTTGACTCCCTGCGCTGCCAGACGGTCCAGCGTCGGGGTCTTGATCTCGGCGCCGTGGTACCCAACGTCCCGGAAGCCTTGATCATCCACGAGGATGAAAATGATATGCGGTTGAGAGCTCGGCTTGTCAAATTCATTTTCTCGGTTCCAATTTTCCCACGACATCTGAACGCTCCACGTCTGAGCGATGATGAAGCTGAGGAATAAACTCACCGGGACCCACAGGATAAACATTTTCAGCCGGAGTTCGAGCCACAGGCGCGGTCAGTGGTGCTTGGTGGGACCGCGTGCGGCGGCGGGGGGGTGCACATGTTCAGGGGGAACAGCAACACTTGGAAATCGGGTTCGCATCGCGCTCCGTGTTTTCCTCCAAGTCCGCTGACAGCTCCGCGCTCTGTGGGGAAAAAAAAAGTCAGCGAATCCACGTGGAAACCAAACACTGCACCTGACCAGCTGTTGTCTGAGTCTACAACAGTCTCTGCATGCTGCAGAAAACACGTCTTAAAACTATGTGTCCACAAAAGCGCACGGAGGTTTGTCAAACATGTCTCTTTTTGTCAAAAGAGCCGCAGACTTTCCAGAGTTCTGCCAAACCCTACAGCAGCTGCTGCGCTCTGTCCACAGCACATGTCCTCCATCCTGGCTGCCAGAGGGCTGAGAGCACACTAAACGCTGAGAGCGAACTCTGGATGTGTTCTTGAAGAGGCAGGTCCATGTGTACGTCCACCACACGCCGTACTATATCACGGTGCGTTCACGATCCACTCGAAAACCTGTTGGAAGGATATGGGAGGGAACGCAGCAGCTGTCATATTGTGTAATGTTTGGCTGCTGTTAAGCTGCAGAGTTTTTCTTTTTTTTTAAGGGGCTCCAACACTCAGAGTATGTTACTAAATGGACTTCATGAATTTCTTTACAAGTAAATAGAAAAAAATGATCAGATCCTCCCTTGGCATGGATGGACTCGGATGTACAACAACGCCAAATCATAACAAAAGTCATCTCAGGGCACTTTACAGTGTAATATTTAAAACCTTACAGACTATACAGTCTTTGTCCCCTTCCTGATTATTATTATTATTATTATTTTGCATATTTTTCAGACTTCAGACTGTTCCATCAATTATAGCAAGTCACCCAGGTCCTGAAGCTGCAAAGCAGCCCCAGACCATCACAGTACCACCACCATGTTTGACTGTTGGTGTGATTTTCTTTTTATGAAATGCTGTTAGTTTTACACCAGATGTAACAAAACGCACACCTTCCAAATAGTTCAACATTTGTATCACTGGGCCACAGAACATTTACCCAAAAGTCTTGGGGATACTCAAGATGTTTTTGGCAAATGTGAGGTTCTCACTGTGGCTCGCTGGAGTCCCAAAGCCTTACAAATGGTTTTGTAAATGGTTTTGTAGTCCTTTACTGAAACATGTCACTTCCTCATCTGTTCTTGCATTCCTTTAGATCACGACACAATTACTTTTTCATATAGGACCAGACAGGTTTAAACAGCTTTTTTCTCTTAATAACTGAAATCATCTTTTAAAAACTGCATTTTGTTTTTCCTCAATAAATGTGTAGGTATAGATTTGGCACTATATAAATAAACCGTATTGATTTGAATTGACTGGGGTTTTTGGGCATCTTGTATGTCCAGGAGGATTCGGGTCCCAAACCACCCACCATAGAATCTATGGGTCACTACTCTACCAATCAGCAGATCGAGCAGCAGGACTAAATCACTGGGCTGCTGATTTCTCTGTCAATAACCCCCTGTATCACTGATTGGATGTGTCAGCACTGAGCAGATTGAATCTCAGAGCACCAGTAAGAGTCTTACCACAGAATTTATCTGTTTTCATTGTGAGTCCTTGCTGAGTAGTGTCATTTGTTTTTCTTTCCTTGATTTACACTCCTGAAGCTGGGCATTTGATTTATGTGTGGGCCCAGGGAGAAAATGGACACAAATGACAGAAACAGAGCTGGAGAGATATTTTTCACAACCTTCTTGTTGAAATATAAGTACATAGGGGATGAGTGATGCATGAAGCTAAGGTCAAATGGACAACTGTTGAGCAAATAAAGGTTTTCAGACACTTTTTCCTAATGTTTCATATAAAATTATACTACACAAACAAAGCTGGAAACAGACCGCAAGGAAACAAGATTTGAAGTTCCATTCATTTTCTTCAGTAATTTCTCTGCCAAATAGTGATTTACTATGTGCTAAGAAGAGATCCAGGGACTTCCCAAAAAATAGTACCATGGAGGAATTTTCACTAAGATATTTTTTTTTCCATAAAGTACAAAGTTATGACATAAGTTGGACAGATTGTCGTTTTGTAATGTAATTTAACTTACATATTGAATGTGAATATAGAGTATATACACAAATGAACAAAAACATTTTGACCATTCACACAGTGTTTTCTGTGTAGATGTTTATTCTGGGACATATTTTACACTACAGTAATATTTTAAAATGGTAATATGCTCCAACACGTATCTTATTGTGGAGAGGTGCTAAAGCATCCTGTGACTTCTTTAAACCTGGCAGCAGTGCAGAGACACTTGCTTTTAAAAGGCTTGTGATTCTTTATTTTTTTCCAAGATATTTTTTTGGGGAATTTTAGCAATAAAACAACAACAAATAATTTTAGTACAGCAAAGGCTCATCATTCTAACCAATTTCAATGATTGCTCAATTTGTTTGCATGTGTTGTAGCATTCGTATATACTTTAATCTCATCATAACGACTACCTGAAATGCTGGAGAGAGCATGTCAGAGTGTAGCAGAGCACTGTGGAGCAGGGAGAGAACCAGTTTATGTGACGGCTGGTTGTTGTAGTCAATGTGTTGGATGCTGGAGAAATGGTTAAAAACCTGAGTGACTTTGACAAGGCATAAATTGTAAAAGTCAGACGAATGGGTCAGAGGGTATTCAGAGTGGGAAGACGTGTGGGCTGTCATACGGCTGAGTACCCAGTCCATGTGGAATTCTGTCTCTATGGAGGAAACTAATTTCCTCTGTGCTGCTGGTATTCATGACTTCTTTCAGTACAGTGGTCCAAAGAAGGACAGACTATGAACTGGTAACAATGCAGCAGTGCAGCCAACAGGCTATGATAACCTCCTCTTTTTTGGACTTGCTTACTCTCATTTCCCTCAGAGAAATCACTTTATAGGAGGAAGTTAAGGTGGATTAAGCAGCTATAGGCAGAAGGTGTTTGGAGGGCCTGTACAGTGTGCTCACTGAAAGAGAGCCCACGGATATGCACATATTACACATACACATGCACAAACACAGCCAGCAACCCAGTGGTACTGAGACATGAATACATTTTCTGGATGAAAAACAAAGTTGACAGATTGGAGCATCCAGAGCAAACAGTGAGCAGGAGTGTCTCCAGCAAGTCTACACATGTTACCAGAATAACTTATATTTGGAATTATTACAGTGCATGTTGGAATGCAATGTATTCTAGTTTCTACTTTTACAGTCAAATCCAGTTCACAAAATGACTCTACAGCTTTGTAGTTGTGGTAAAATTCCTTAGTTACGCTAATATAAGGGGGTGGATCTCACAGAAAAACAATTCAGCCCTCTCCAGGATGTGACCTCAAATTCTCTGACATCCTCACAGAGCTGGATGATCTCATCTTAAGTTACCAGTCATTGCCACAGCCCACTATTACCATGCAAAATATGAAGAGTTGGACCGGGATTTAATGTGAATGCATGCCACTGAGCAGAAAAGTCCCAGAGGCACTTGGACCCAATAAATGCCAGGCCCCTTGTTTCCAAGAAAGTCTTTGTTTTTTTGGATGGTTGCATAAAACAGTGGTAAAGAGCCTGCACAGGCTGCTGCCAAAACCCCACCCTCACCCTCTACCCACCCTCAACACACATGAAAACTTTCAAGACACTGCTTATTGCTAAAACTCTGGCCTCCATCATACCTGAGAACTTTTATATATCCACTGTAAATGCTTAGTTGTTGGAAAGTATTCAGGAGGTTGGGGGGGTTCTCATATTGCTCATAGACTACCTAATTAAATTCCAGACATAGCTGTTTAGGGCATTCTTTATGCTGTATCAGTCTCAGGTTACTGCAGTGATAAGACAAGCTCTGTATACAAAGGTCTACAAAGAAATTGCAATTTCAACTCTGATGCACTAAAAGAACTAAAATGCATTGTCATTTCAATTTTCTCAGACACATTCACATTGTTAGTCCCATCTTTAATTTAAAATTTAAACAATTGAAGAGAGGATGAGGAGTGGTAATTAGTGTAACCAGATAAATTCAGTTTATTTATAGTTTATAGATTTTTAGTCACTGCTGCCACAAATATGTTATAAAACACGTTTATTCTCTGTTAATGGAAAAATGTGAGAAGTATATAGTTTCTATGTTCCTACGCAAAAAATAAAATTACAGTCAGCTTTCATATTATCTGTGTTTGATCAAGCGCTGCAGGCTTCCTTCTGTTCAGGAGCTACCTCTCTTTGTGCCAAGAAAGAACTGCAGCGATATTTCCACTCATACAAAAACTTCCTGCCAGTGTAGAAGGCTGTCGCACTTTTGGCTGCTGTAGCATGAGACTATCAACATTTCCATGCAGTCCTGAATTTTAAAGCAGCAGAGTGACGCGATCAATGCTGGAGTGTTGACATGGAGATTACAGACTATCCACATGATCTGTAGCAGTCACCCAGGCGGTGCTATTGTGCCAGACATTCCAGCGTGAATTGATGGTGGAGCAGGTGGAGCATACACAGCCATGGTACTGAGTCTCTCAGTGTAAATAGCCCTGATCAGCAGGTAGAAAGGGAATGCTAGCTATGCAGAGATAGGATTGTTGAGAGGCATTCTGTTTTTTTAGTCCATTTAAAGATGTAGATATGGTTACATGTTTGGGAAAAAAGGAATTAGTCATATCTGTTATGAATTGTTGTAAGACCAAAAACATTCCAGTGATTTTATTTATACTTCAAGTCACAAGCACTTTCATTAGCCCAAGTTAAAGGAAGAAATTAGGGTTCAGTATGCTCGATGTGAACTTTGTTCTGCATTCATGCTGCCGTCTAGGGGTGAACTGAACATAACACGTGGTTCCCCGCTCTACTCAATGGCAGTGCCTCAGTATAATGTGGTGTGGCACACATAATCGTGAGGATGTACTGTTACCAGATTTGACATGCCTGAAAGGCTCCGACTACAGAGATCCTTTAATGGAACTGCATTTTCTTTACACTCTACAAGTAAACCGGTGGGATGAGAGGTGCTCATGGACCAGTCACTAATAGTCACCAGGTTTCCTAGTTTTCATGTTGGGGCACAAGTTGTGGCACACACATGAGGGGCGAGTTCAGTGCATCACACGGAGACATCCTCCACACATCCAGTTACCTCAGGAGACGGAAACACTTTTATAGCAGCCATTTCATTACCTAGTAAGAGATTGATTCCTGCTATGGTAACTGAGTTTGTGCAGCAATTTTATACTTTGGACATCAGCTGAACAAAATGCAGAGGTGCATGCACAACACTCATTCCTACTCCCCACGCTAAAATAAATAAATAAATAGACTTTTTGGCACCAGTATCTCATAAGATAGTGATTGGGACGTGTCTTCATCAGTTTTGTCTTCAAGAGGGTGTCTGAGGTGAAGGACTGGCAGGTACAGTGGCTTCCCAGAGCTTTTATTTTCACAAGTAAGGCTTCTACCTCCAACTCCGTGTTTCTCACTTTCACCTCCCCGATTCACAGAGTTAATATTAACTCTTCAAAACTGCTAAACAGACAAGCAGACACAAAATCATGTTATGGATGGTTTAGGGGTGAACTGGACATAACATGTGACCTCCCCGCTTTTCCCACTACCAAATACAGCCAGCAGCATAAGTATATACATATTTACAAAAAGTCAAATGTAGCATTTCTATGACTTTGGTACTAATAACTTATCTACCTAAAACAAAACCAAACAAAGACAAAGGTTCAACACACTGAAAACAGGAAAAGAAAAAAAAAACTGGAGAAAACACAGCAGAAAATAAAGGGACATGACACTTCTATGGTGACCACCTAGTGCTAAATATTTACAGTCTATGTACAATGAATACTTTTAACAAAACCAAAATTATCTTGCAAAATCTTGTCAGCTAGGTTACACTGAATGATGGACCCAAACACAAACCAGGACAAGAGAGAGTTCAAACAAAAAGAGTCTTTAATAAAACAGTATCACTCTAGGTCATATGTGTCAGACTAAAGGCCCGCGGGCCAAATC
>JAUBNQ010000010.1:15398695-15410130 GCA_032353495.1 Ctenopoma kingsleyae | reverse complement strand
ACACTGTTATACAAGCTGTAGACTGACTACTTTACGTTGTGTCAAAGTGTCATATCTTCAGTGTTGTCCCATAAAAATAAATATTTACAAAAATGTGAGGGGTGTACTCACTTTTGTGACATACTGTATGTCCCCAAACAGAGGCTCTTTATGTAGCTCAGCCTAAGAGTGTTTACTGTAAAGATGTGATCATCTTACTTCACTTGTCATAGCTGAAGCTAAAACTTGGAACAACCTGCAACCAGTGTAAGGACAGAAAACAGATGTGATGCATTCTGTTCATCTGGTCCTGGTCAGCACTCAGGTGGCAGAGAGTTGAATTAGCTTATGATTTCTTTCAGGTGGAGAATTAGAGTTAGAAGAATGAGACCATTAGAACAGCTGAACCTGCTGGATACACTGTAGGTGCTGACATACTATGTCCCACGTGGGCAATTCTCTGAAGCATCATTTTCTCCTGTTGGTCAGGTAATGTGTCAGATATATCAGTTTGAAGAGATCAACATTTCATATGCTTATAGGATCAGTGCAAAACAAGATTATATTGGCTTCTCTTGAATGAGAGGGTCAAACTCAAGAGTCCTCTGGCGCTGCACTGAGGTTTAACTCAACCAGTGAGATTATTTCTGCCTCAGAGAAATGTTTGTGTAACTATAACTCCAACCTAGCAGTGAGACCCTTGTCCCCAGCGTTGCAGAAATAGAGCCCTGGTGGTGTTGGTTTGTGTAAACGATGTACCACATTGTAAAGTTTTATCATTCCTGTGGCTCAGTGTGAAGTCGCTAAGCTGTGCAGCTCTGCTGTGGGACAGCTGCAAATGGTTCTTTGAGGCTGTCATCACATGTCAGTCTTGTTGATGGTGTTGAGATGTGGGGGCTGCTCAGCCAACTTTTTTATAGCTCCTTTCGCTCTGTACTTGTGATGTGATTTTTCAATTTTTTTGAACTAAATCTGTGTTTCAGGATCACTGACACAGCTGGCTAACAACACATGTGTTGCAGTTTCCACCGCTCACTGCACACCGTTGACCTCTACACGCTTCCTGTCAGTGACCTGCGATGCCCCCTGTAGGTTAAAGGTCACACTTTTGGACAGATCAGTTAACCTGTTGCCCAAACACACACATTCTTTCTGCTTCTCCTCAAACAGTTCATGCAAGTTCCCCAGATGTCTAAACATAAACCTTCGCTTCATCTGACAGTGGGGGACTGGATCCAGCTGCAGATGGAAAACGATGGTGGGAGGAAGACAACATTAAATCCAAGACACTGTTTACTACAAGACCCTAACATGATGATGTAGTCCTAAAGGATCCGTACATCACTCCACTGCCCACTCAGCTGTAGTCCTATAGCTTATTAGTGTCATATTTTGTGAATCAAAATGTTGAATAAAGTTCTCAGTCTTTGTTGTTGATGGGAAAACTGCTTTGCTTGCTCAATCTAGTTGCAACTAAAATATTTACCCACGATAATATAGTTTGTCAACCACAGTTAGGACCACGGACTGCAGTGTAAACACAGCAGAGGTGTAATCTGTCATGTGCAAACTTGAAACCTTCCAGATTTGGCGCACAGATTAAGATATACAATTGCAAAGCAACCTCAGTGTACCAGCACAGAGTGAGTGAGATCTGTGCTTCTGTGGCCATTGCGCAATATCTGTATATTATTAATGATCGTAAAAAAATTTATTTAGCACAGCTACAAGAGCTAAAAAACAAATTCACAATTAAAAAGTCCATAACGATGTAATGAAGCTGTGTTGATGAAAAAAATATTATGAAAAAACATGGAGCAAGACAGATAAAAGGACTTCAAGAAAACTCACTAAAAAAAAAGTTATAAATGCTGCAAAAACATTTTTGTTTTAATAAAGATTAAAATTACTGTTCGTAATATGAAACGCTCAGAGAGAACTGTGACCTAGCACTGCAGGTTCTCTCCATTTAATGTAGGTTTAAAGTCACTGATTTGGTTTTAAGACCCACACACAGCTTCATTTTGAGCAGCAGCCAAAGTTTAAAAGTCACATAGAAATGTGCTTGTTTTCCATGAAAACGTGAAACGAGTTTGAAAAGTAGCAAAGTAAATAGGAAAATATAGTCTATGGTCTATAGTACATGTTTTTTATTGAAATAATAACTATTCTTCAGACTTTACTTTTGCCGAACAATCCTCCCTTTGCTGCTGTTACAGTCTTGCAGTCCTTGGCCACTCTACTGTAGCTGTCAGTTTGTTGAGGTAATCTGTGTTTCCCTTGCACGGTGTTGCAAAATGGAGCTTTTTTTACCCAATTTTACCAAATCTCCCCATGTACGTCTGCCAAAGCATCCCCAGACGTAGAGAAGCATCTTCTGGGATATGATTTTTTTCCTTCCACCGCTGGCTAGAAGTCCAGCATCCTGGAGCTGCCTCTTCACTGTTGATGTTTAAACTGGTCTTTTGTGGGCGCTGTTTATAGAAGGTGTCAGCTAAGAACCTGTGTGGCGTCTCTTTCTCAGACACTCTAATGTCTTTGTCTTTTTGCTCAGTGCGCTGGGGCCTCCTGCCCATCCCTCTGTTCTGGCTAGAGACAGTTTGTGCGGCTCTGTGAAGGTTGTACACAGCTTTGTATGAGATATGTCAGTGTCTTGTGTGTAATAATCTTCTTCTCAGAAAAAAGAAAGAAGAAAGTTCTTTGTTTCTGACCGTTTTAAGCCTGTAATGGAACCCACAGTTGCTGATGCTACTCAACTAGTCAAAACAAGACGTCTTATTATAATCAGCACAATTAAACTGGACTTTGTGGCTTTTCTTTCAAAAACAAGAACATTTCTAAGTCCCTCCAAACACCTTTGAATAGTAGTGTAGCTCTGATAGACAGAGACATAAGAGATCAGTTGGTAATATACTTTAATATAACAGAGAATTTAGCAGGAGAGCAAGATATTTTCTCAGTGGTTGGTGGTAAAATAAACTAAGGGAACTGATACTGGATGTTTAATTAAAGTTGGCCACAAACAATCAGTGGATGAAATCCCCGACTGACGCCACAAATGTTTACATCTCTCTGTAGAGTTTGTCTGTGTGTGTATAAAACAGCTCATATCATACTCTGTTGTTTCACTCACTTTCCAAGTGAAGTGACTCAGAATAACTGCAAGGCCTGACTTGCAGTTTGGTGTTTCTTGCCAAAGTTAAAACATTTTTAATCCAAGCTGATGTTTATTTGCCTGGATTTATGCTGCCAAAAGCAAATCTGTGTGATTTTACCTGATTCGAGCCTCTCTGTACTGTAACTGTAAGTCTATGCTGAAATCCAAGTTCATGGAACCTGAATTTCTGGGCAGTTTTTTCTTTTAAAAGACCTTTTACTATCATTTACAATATCTGAAATACCATGCAAATCAGCATTTCCAATAATATTACACTGAACTGTTCTGACAACAGAGTAGAGAGTGTTAGAGGTTGA
Organism: Ctenopoma kingsleyae; assembly: GCA_032353495.1. Taxonomy (NCBI): domain Eukaryota; kingdom Metazoa; phylum Chordata; class Actinopteri; order Anabantiformes; family Anabantidae; genus Ctenopoma; species Ctenopoma kingsleyae. The sequence goes on along the minus strand of JAUBNQ010000010.1, from coordinate 15,406,677 downwards.
ATCTTATTCTAAACACAGTTTCTGTTAACCTGTAAAAAATCAGTGCCTCATTCAGTGCTGGATCAGCATGGTGGATCCCACCACTGGATATTAGATCCCTTGGTGTCCACAGCACTGGCTTGTTCCCTTGGGAGGCGTTCATTTCAGCCTCCTCCCACCTCCCCAAGTTCTGCCAGAGCTGCACAGAGACTCTGTTGTGTCACACCAAAACAAGGTCTGCAGCTCCAGCTCCAACGGTGGAGAAAGGCGAAAGGACAAAAACACACAGAGCTGAACTGAGGTAAACAGACGACCTTACAGACCATGCTGCAGTTAAAGGATAATTAATACATTCTTATTACAGATTTTTACATTTCAGAGGCTAATTTTGTACTTTTAACTCCGCCACATAGATCTGACTGCTGTAAGATTCAGATTAATCATACAAAATATCTAAAAAAGTTTTAATTATAATGGGTCAATTAATGATCAGACTTTTTGACCGTCTGGGTGAAATTCACAAACTCACCGGTATATAAATTCAAATTAGCTCCACGTTTACATGCTGCAACATTCCAGTGATGAATCAATAATTATATTCCATTAATATCATAGACAGTACATCATTCTGAAAATGAGTACTTGAGTTGATTTTTTTGCACGTTTTGCATTTTAAAAATATGTTTCTTTGTTTTTCTGCGTGAGCCCTGCTGGTGTAGCCACGTGACTAACTGACAGTCTCTGAGCTGGGGTGCAGGGTTGGAAGGTGCAATTACACCTCCCCTCTTTTTAATAAAAGTCCCAACCAGCCTCACACAAAGGAAGCCCACAGTGGACTGCTGAGCTATTTTTAACCACCTCACTGCATGCTGGTCCGGGTTAGAGGTGTGCGAGGTGGGCCTGGGGCTGCAGTCACTGTGTGTATATAAATATGTGCGTTAGCCAGGTTGCTGTGACACAAATAAATGAGCAGTGTGTTAGTGCGGGACACTGACTTTCTTTCACCATACATGAACTGTGCTGAAGTGAAAGAGCTTTTTCACCAGCATTCGTTGGATAACATGGCTGTATGTGTGTGTGTGTGTGTGTGTGTGTGTGTGTGTGTAATGGCTCTGTGGACATGCGGTTGGGACTCTGGTCAGACGTTAGTCTGACAAATCACTGAAAAAAAAAGAGCACTGAATGTAAACAAAGGCACACACACCTTTTTCACTGGCATTTATCCAGGTAAACCTGAACCTGTACTACATTTAGACCAGTGCTCATTTTATTTATTAAAGTAGAATTACTACCTCATGGTTGTATATACCAACCAGTCACGTTCTCTTCAGACTTATGTTCTAATAATATAATCAGTTCATCAATGAGTTCAAATGAACGTTTGTGCAACATGTCATGAAATCCACAACCAGGTGTTCCTGAGACTGCACTGACAGGTATGGGACAGACACAAGGTCACAAGCTAGGTCATGAGTGACCTTTGACCTTTGACAACAAAAATCTAATCACTTCATCTTTGAGTCCAAGTGAAAGTTCCTGTTCATGTTTGCAAGAATTAGTTCTTGTTTCCCCAGATCTCTACATCTCTACATCTCTACATTGCAAAGAACTGAAGGAGTTCATCATTTTTGGGTCATAATATCATTAAAGGTTCAGAATCCACCGAAAACTGGAGAAAACATGACAAAGGAGGATTACATCACAAAATTTCCCAGTTTTTAACCAAATAAAAGTCTTAAATTATTTGCAAATCATTGCATTCACATGGGTCATAAAGTAGCCAAACTTTTTTTTTGGAAACACGGTTATAACAGTAACTTCTTTTTCTTCTTTCAGCTGCTCCCTTTAGGGGTCACCACAGCGGATCATCTGCCTCCATCTCACCCTATCCCTGGCGTCCTGCTCTGTTATAACAGTAACAATAAGTATATTTACACTGGCACTACACAATAAGAAATGTTAATTTGATCACAAGAAAACATACTCAGAAATCCCTGTGGTTCTGTAGAGAGAGTATGTGGTTAAAAAAAAAGAAAAACTACAAAACATGTTTATTATAGCAGAGAACATTTGGTAAAGTACCCCACAGGCAGCAAATTAAATGAATGACACACAGTTTACGTGCAGCATACAGGCCATTAAAGGCTGCTGGCCAAGGTCTTAATTCTTCTTGGTAATTATGTCTCAAAATTAATGTGCTGGTTTATTGATGCTAAAACGCTACATACGACTTAATGCAGCGTGAGCGAGTCGTGGTTGTAGCTCAGATGGCCTTAATGGTCTACAAGACTCAGCGGCTCAGTTCTTCTTTGGGCAGCTAATGATATGAATGTGTGTGGTAGTGGAACCAGATGTTGTGCGTTACTTCCAGTGGTGTAGGTACATGCTGGGTACTGACTTAAATGTGACTGTTTTTAGTGACCAGCACACTGTCAAAACCTTAAATAACAAACATGTAACAGCTATAAAAATTCTACTTCTATTTGAGTTTTGCTTAATGATTATGATGATTATGGAATAATTGTTCTAGTAGAACAAGTTTGGAAAGCAGCATCCACCGTATGGCACACATTATGCTATTAAACAGCTTTTCTTTCAAAACACTGTTTCATTGGATACTGTTACTGGATCACTGGATGAAGCTCACTCCATGTTGCACCAAAAGTGCTATTAAATAATGGCAGCACAATGGGAGATCCAGTAATCCACATGCAGGCAGCGTGTCTAAACAGAGCCAGCTGAATGTGTGTGTGTGCCCTCGTGATTGCGTCAGCGCTGCAGGGACAGATGTGCGAGAAGAGCTGAGAAACTCAACTTTCCAAAGTCGCGAGCTCTGCCTCTTCTTAAGTTCCTCCCCCTCCGCCAGTCCCTCTTTCACCCATTCAGCCTTCCTCCGTTTGTCCGACTGTGCCCTCAGAGCTCAACAGATGCGTTTGTCATGAAACATTTATCGGAGTCTTCAACAAGCCTAAAGGATGCATATAAATCAGTTATTTTAGTCTTAGGAAGTGTGCAGATGAAAAAGCTATGATGGGAAATATGACTGAACCAGAGCTAGTGGAAAAGTCTTTGGAGGCCAAGATGAACAAACAGCTCCGTTTGCATGAGGAGAAAGAGTGAGAAGACAAAAACATTCCTATGACAAAGATTAGTATTAAAGCAGTTTCTTCTGCAAATTAAGAACTGGGAAAAAGAAACAGCGAGACACTGTAAAAGAGATGAGTAAGTAGACAGAGTGAGTGAAATATCACCTTCTCACAGCAGTGGTTCACAAGGCAGCTTGGAAACTCTTTCACTGCTGCTGGCTGAAAGATGCAGTATATACTGCAGCAACTGCCAAATGTAGAAATACTAGAGACTGATGTATTGTCTGTTAATGGAAGAATACCCATAAAGGCTACATGCACTGTGTATGGCCTATGAATACCGGAAGATTAAAAAGGAAAAGAAATAAAAATAGGCATTGTGACACACAAAAATGTATTCATGACTTTATAGCTGCTTCTTTTGCCTAAATTCTCCTTGGGAAAAATGCTTTTTGGGCCAGTTTGTGTGACGTGATCAGTGCGTAAGATGCCATACCTCTGCCCAGTGCTGATCCTGGACGCTTGGTATGGCCCCGTATAAACTTTCTGAAACAGAGAAGCTACTTAACACAGCTTGTTTGTTCACTTTTACTGCATGCAACATCATGAATACCTTTATATAAACCCGCACAGTTATCCCAATTTATACCATTTGTGTCAAGCTAGTAAAATTTCCACTGCAGAAACATTTTGCAGGTACCAGTAACCGTTTGAGGAAGTCAGCTCCTTTATGTGTGTTTCCACCACAGAGTAATCAGGGTTGTTTTAACCCTCTCATATGCTGTGTATACATCTTTAGGTTCCCAACTCAGCTCCTTGATAAAGTAAGAACCATAAACACTTCACTTTAAAAGACCTTCTTGACTTTCAGTCCTTTTGGTCACATCAGGTTTTTTCATGTAGATGAGACGACCTGGAGGATTTTAGCTCAGGGATCATGTTGCCTGTAGTAGGCTGAGCAAATACGGGGGAGAAAGTGCTGATGGGTTGACAGAGAACACGCTTTTTTTCTTTCCTCCAGCTGTATTTCAGTCTAAGCCTGTAGGGCAGGCAGATGAGTGCTACTGACATCCTATTTATGACTGAAAATACTATATGCGCTTAATGACCATATAGGTTCATCCAATATTTTCCTGTAATTAAATAGATCAGCATGATCTTTCAAATGACCTTTACAAAATAACCTGACATCATGTGGCATTAAATAGTGGGTTGAGATTTAGTTGGCTTACCTTGAACGGTGCTAACAAACATGCTGCCAAGCTTACAATAAATTCCAATAACTTAAATAATAAGATCTGTGGATGTCTTAATATATTTGCTAGTCAGTGATGAAACTGACAGTATTGCTAACAAAATAAGAGTCATTACGTCGGGTCTGGCTGTTAGTGTCAGCAACTCAACACAAGAATTTCTCTCACATCACCAAGCTCTACAGCACAAGCTATTAGAAGTAGAAACCTTCATGATTTGAAGAAAATCAATGAACAATTTAGGTTTCAGTATCTGAAAAACTACAGCTCCCGTGAAATGAAACTACTCTCTCCTGTAGTCATTATATCATGATAAGCTTGAACTCACTACAGCTCGACAACATGCTCATGGACTCACCTATTCAATCAAACTGTGATGATTAGGATGCAAATGCCTAACACTTATGGGAGATGGGGTTCTTTAAATGCTGCTACAAACTAAATATAGGATAAATAATACTAAATCATTTTTCAAAAACCTACATACTTGTCTAAACACACAAAGTAGGTCACATTGGACACAGTCCTGTTGAATAAGGCTGCCTTCTGAAACTGGATTTATAGATATCTCAATGGGATTTTTCAGTGAGGTTTTCTTACTTCTAACTGGAAGTTGTGGTTTCATTTCGTCTCTCTATAGCATCTGAACTGTGGTCAATACACTGGTTTCCATTAGAATCTCCCACCACTAGAACATTTGTTGAATTATCCTAAAGGCCAAGGTCAAAGACACAGAGGAAACTGAGCAGAGCAAAGAAAAGGTATGAATTTGAAAATAAGAATTACAAACCAACAGACTGGCAATAGAGTGGAGCTGTAGCCTATATTTTCCTTTTATTTAAAAATGCACAATACAGCGTTAAAACTGCATCAGTGTACTTGCAGAAAAGAATAAACCCCCCGTGGCCCCCTTCCCTTGTGGTGGGTGTGCAGTTTGTTAATGTTATAGCTTGCAGACATTTCTGGACTAACAGTCCTTAGAGACATGTGTATATGTGCATGGGAGGAGTTATTGCTTGTGGATGTAGTGCAGGTGGTATATGTTCTCATCCCACCCACCATCAATTAGACTTTTATTTATTCTGGAGCTCTATCTTCCTGTAGCTGGGGTCTGCTTGTTTAGATTGTCCCTTATGGGGCTGTAGATCATTTTATAAACTCTCTAGTAAAAGGAAAGAACTCTGTGTCTTTATAAGACAAACACAACCAGGGACTTTACAAGGAAAGACTCAAAATAATAGACTTGAGGTGTTTACAATAAATAGACATGCTGAAAACATCGGCTCAACTTTGTCAGAGAACTTAAGACAAGCTGTTTCTCATGATGACTATTTGTCACAAGGCTGTAGATGGACGACTTACACACATAGAAAAAAGGTCGTATCTTAAACAAGATCCTCATTATAATATATATATGTGTGTGTGTGTGTGTATAATATATTAAGATTTGGTTTGTGTATCTACAAGAATACAGGAATGTGCTTGTGTGTGAATATAAGACATGAAAAGTCATTTGCAGAGCTCCAGCTGTTGAATATGGAGCCTCAGCGAGCACGAGGCACGGGCCCAGCGGGCTGAGGGCTGCACACCCATCACCACAGCTCCAAGTAGAACCCACAGTACCTATAAGACAGGAATGAGATGCAGACGCCTCATTACAGTGTACTGGGGCTGTCAATATGTAATTTACAATGCAGCGGACTCACCCTCCCAGCCTATGTTTGAGGAGTGTGTGAGCTAAGCTAAATATGCAAATGTCACAAGTCTGTACACATTTAGCATATTGGAATATTAAACACATCAACTCCATCCACAGTTTTTGCAGTTGTATTGTTTTACTATTAACAAAAGACGAGCAACAGTTGTGTAACTGGAAATTATTCAGTGTCTTCATAGAGACTGAATGACAAACTAAATCTGTCTCGAAACTTTACACGATCATGAGGAATTTCTACAATGTCAATTGTTAATACACGATCAGATGAAAACAGAACAGCTGCTGGCATTAGTAATAGTAAAATCCATGAGTTAAGAAGGAGCTGGAGGGATGTTTTTCACTGTTTGCTCTTTCTTCCACTAATTATGCTAAGCTAAGCCTGGTTCTTAAGGAGCAGCCACCATCATATAAGAGGTGGATAAGTGGCAGGGTGATTGGAGTTTCTGAAGTTTAAGGACAACGTACTGCCTCCTATATTCCTCGCATGGCCCATGCGACAGATTAGACTTGACACTTTTTCCCTGAAGAAAAAAGAAACTCATCAAATAATTTATAAGCACAGAGGACTTGCAAAAGTCGTATCAATTTGGTGGTGCCAGACAGATACAGAGGCTTGATGCCAGTACCCACAGTCTCTGTTATGAAACATGACTGTGGTGCTGAGGTCTTTCAATATAAAAACCATGGGGCTGTTAGTTTTGACCAGCAGAGACTTGTTAAAGTGACACCAGTTGGGTTTCTCACTGGGATGAGAGTCAGTGTTGTAACACTGCGGCTCTGGAAACTATAGGCTGAGCTGAAGTTAAAAATGACCACAAACCAGCCAGTGCTGTTTAAGGGATTTTTACTTTGCATGACTTTCTGTACGTGGATTAGATCACTGATTGCGTGTCTGCATATGTGTTGGCTGTTTGCGTGGCTAAGTGTTTAATTTAAAGCAGACCTACACAAATGTAAACAGTCATAAAACATTATTGCCATAGCACACACAAGAATGAGATTCAGATTTAGTACTCATAATCCAACTTTTGATTGTTTTAGGAGTCACATCTCTGCACCCACTGCAGCATGAAGACAGTGTCACACAGGATGATGTCCAAAGCTAAGAAATTACAACAACTGTAAAAAAAAAATCAGATTTTTCTTTCTCCACTTGCATCATATCATCATTATTTATTTCATCAACTTTAATTATGTAATTTAAGTTTGACTTTTTGGAACTAGACAGAGTTGTGCAACACCCTCACTCGTGTTATGGAAGTATTTTTCCTCATCATCACAGTGCTGAGGAGACATATGTTGTATTGGATGGCTTAAGTAGAGAAAAACTCGTTCTGCACCTTCTAGATTTGCATGCTTCCATTTTTGTCAGTAACTGTGAGGCTTTTGGGGGGAACAGTGATGATTAGTGCCATGCCTGTGAGCAGCAGGCAGGCTGTGAATATGATATGTTCTGAATGATGACTTCACTGTTGTGGTTATCGTTTATACAGTCATCACTTCCTTCAGCAGTCAGGGAAGCAGCAGGGTTTCTACTGAGGAGAGAGGAGAGTGAGCTTGAAGGTATCTGCAGGGGAAACAGCTGACATTTGTAGCAGATGGTGAAAAAGTGGGCCATATTCTGTCTGTTTGTTTTTCTTTAAAATAAAACTAATGTACATGTGCAATCCATGTATACAATCCTAAAACAACACTAATGATAGTGACAAAAGTTAAATTGTTCAAAATTTATTTTTTGTCTTCAGATAATAACTGTTCAAAACATTGTATTTTATCTACATCTATAGCTGTAATATTTAGCTATATATATGTGTATAGCTATAACACTGTATACAGCAATTATACTGATACTGAAATCTTATTTTAAGTGATTGTGTTTAAATATCCCATCCATCATCTAAGCAATTTATCCTGTTAAGGGCCATGGGGGGCTCTGTTAATAAAGAT
>JAUBNQ010000010.1:15387344-15398595 GCA_032353495.1 Ctenopoma kingsleyae | reverse complement strand
ATTGTGTTTAAATATCCCATCCATCATCTAAGCAATTTATCCTGTTAAGGGCCATGGGGGGCTCTGTTAATAAAGATTCTGATAGTGTAAACTAAACTAAGTGAGCTATAATGTGTATTTTAGTTTTCATTCAACTTTTCTGAGGTGATATACACTGACAAAAACTCTCAGTTATTCAGTAATTAAAGTGAAACTTTTTTTTAATATTTAAAGTCAAATGTGAAATGTAACTGAAAAGTGCAGGAATGAACGCAGAATATGTGACAAATACTGCCCTCTAGAGTCAGATAATTGTAAGCACATTTTGTACGTCATCATTCATGCGCCGCAAACGCATGCGCATTAATGAGAAGTGACAAATTTCAAACTGGACGGCGGGTAGTTGAAGCCTAGAGAGGAAAAAGCACAACTAAGGTTCTTTCCCGATAAATTAAGTGAAAATCTGAAAGACAATGACCAGCACGTTGAAAGGTATCACTCTCAAAGGAAGTGCGGAGCTTGTGGCCGAGTTCTTCTGTAAGTATTGATATTTATTTCTTTGTTCTGCTCCCCGTTTTTAGCACTTTGGACACGCATGCTGTGCTAATATGCTAACGTTTTGAGGCCTGTGTTACTTAGTGTAGCGCAGCATATGAAGTAATAGTTCATCAAAAATCTCAAAGTAACAGTCGTTGAAAAACGTTTCACTTGCTCATGCTCCACCAAACTGTTTGTATCGCTAAACACGCAACTTTTAAGTTAAACGTGTCCACATTCGAGTGCTCCGCCCACCGAGCGGGTTACTTGTGTATGAGTGGAGCTTCACATAAAATCTATACATATATATAACATCCAGAAGTGAATGTAGCGTTATTAAAGTATTTTATGATTGGGATCAGACATCACAGCACTGAATGTTTCCTGTAATATTAACCTCAGTACTTTTTTCTGCCTAAACCCAACCTCACGGGGACTTCGGTATCGAACTCGGGTCGTTGGGTCTCCGGGTCTCGTTTTCCGTGACTATCTGATGTTGTGAACATAGTCCCTGGACGGACACTACCTTCATGCAGGAGGAATATGCGAAACAGCGCCCCCTAGAGTCACAGAATCTGATGGTCACAGAAAACGTAACCTGTCTCACGCATGATTCCTGTTTAACTGTGGATCTCGTGACTGAATCATATTGTCCCACATGGTCACTGAATTTTCATGATGCCTTAACTGTTCACTTCCTTCTTCACCACCACAGCATTTGGCATCAACAGCATCCTGTACCAACGGGGCATTTATCCTCCAGAGACATTCACCAGGGTGACCCACTATGACATGAGTCTTCAGCTCACCTCTGATCCCAAACTGAAGAACTATCTGACCAATGTAGTGTCTCAGCTCCAAGGTAGCCGTGATGGTTTGTTTCTCTATACACTGAATCTTTTATATTTGGATGTTGAAATGCTTTTTTTCAGAGGCTTTCAGTTTTTAACACATATGCTCATGAGAAGGTCGTTATTTAGAGTTCTTGGTGAACTGAACTGAGTTATCAAAGATCCATGAAAGTCTCCCTGTCCTGATCTGTTTTAACCCAGTGATTATTTTTCAGAAGTTTGATCAGTTTGTTCTGATGTATACATTGCACATGTGCAAATGTGACATGATTGTATTTGCTCAGGGAACTTAAGAAATTCCTTAAAACATGTTAAATCAAACGCACAACTAAATGTCACATACATTTGCATTCCAGTGTCCAATTAACAATGCTGTCAGAAACCAGTGAGGAGAGAACCAGCAGTTATTTTTCAGTCTGTGAATTAGTTAATCATCTTTCTCAATTAAAAAACGTATTCGGATTAGATTTTATTCTATTGTGTAATGTCTGAAGAAGAGTGTTGTTGCGTTCGATCCCACGGCTTCAGTCAGTTAATGTGTTTGTCCTCTGTGTTGCAGAGTGGCTGTTTGAGTGCACGGTGCAGAAGTTGGTGTTGGTGATTACGTGTCTAGAAACCAACGAGGTGCTGGAGAGATGGCAGTTTGACATCGAGTGTGACAAGTCGGCCACGGAGAGCAGGTCAGTACTTCTATTTGTCCTTCAGCTGTGTGAGAGGCAGTAGGTTTAGGTAATGTATTATGAGAAAGACATTTTATGGATATGGAACATTTAAAGGCAAACTAGCAGAACTCATCTTCCAGGGCAACACACACAGTGAGGCTCATTACTACAAACACACTGAAGTTTATCTCTACTTACTCCACATAGTCCAACAAATGTACCATTTCCTCCTGTGTGAGTAACATTTGATGTAGAACTTGATACTTGTGAGGTCATTTTAAAGGTTTACACTTTCAGCAAGAACCAGCGAGCTTGCGAGCGGCAGACGCGGGAGGAGAAGAGACAGATGAAGCCACGTGTTGATTTGGGGCTTTTTGTTGATTGACAAGAAAAGTAGAGAATATTGACAGCCTCGTCCTAAGCAACTGTGACCTACATGTTTCTAATGCCAGTAGTGTTTTCTGAGAGTGAAGCCATCATGAAGGAAGTGAAAGACAGATTCTCATTCTCACTGAACAGATTGATTATACTGCAGTCCTTCCTCTCACCACTAACTGACTGATGAATGAATAAACACAGCAGCATACTGTTACGTCACTTAAAGTCCAGCTCAGTAAATAAGTAGAAGTAAACAAAAAAGCTTATACAACATATGTATCTAATACTGCAGAGGTGTTCTCAAGACATGAAGTTATGAAGGTATTCAAACCTACAGTGGGATTCTCATTAACCCTTTGTGTCTTTGGCTTTGCCTTCACCCACACCCCATTCAGTCTGTCTGCACACAGTACTTTAAATAATGTGAGCTCTCCTGTGTTACCCAGTGCACCCAGAGAGAAGTCTATTAAGACCATTCAGGATGAGATCCGCTCTGTCATCCGACAGATAACAGCAACCGTTACTTTCCTGCCTCTGCTTGAGACACCATGTGAGTAACTCAACAGTCTTCTTGGCTTTAGTCTTAACTTAACCTTACATTTGTTTCAGCTTTGTAAAAAAAGACATTGGACTAATTCCTTTGACTCTCTGGTATTTGCCCCCTCTTACAGGTGCGTTTGACCTCCTGGTCTACACGGACAAAGACCTGGTGGTTCCAGACAAGTGGGAAGAGTCTGGGCCACAGATCATTGATCAGTCAGAGGAGGTGCGTTTACGTTCCTTCACCACCTCCATTCACAAAGTGAACAGTATGGTGGCATACAAAAGGACCGACTCAGTTTAAACATCCCATCAACTCTGTGAGCTGCATATACACCAACCACTGCCCCCCCCGCCCTAACCTGTCTACTATCCTGTCCACTGAGTTTCCCCCTCTGACCCTCATTTTGCCTTGTGTGTTTTTGAGAACGATGTGGAGTCTGCTCCATCTCCACTGATGTAAATATTTCTCATAAGTAATGATTTATTAGGAACAGTCTTTTTCTTATTGTTTCCCATTTGTCTCAACTTGTCAACCTCTGTTTTAGAAGCTAGTGCTTTATATGTTCAACTTTTATGAAATGTCATTAAAATTATGTAATTTGGCTTTGTGGTGTTACTCCTTTTGACCAACAGGTGGCAGTGCAGTTTAACACTCAAACATGACATTGGACCATAACTTGGTTTAAGATGTGCGTGTAGTTGTAGCTGTTTGCGGCAAATTATAGAATAATATCCAGAACCCTTAAACAAACTAAGCATTTTTCTTTAATGGTATTAATAACGTATTATTGATGTGACTCAGTGATGTCAAAGGTCGCAGGTGTGGAACTCCACTTCTCACCTTGTTTCACCTGCACCAGACGCCCAGGAGGCTGCTGTGTATAAAAAGCATTTCTCTGTGGAGTAATGCCCTGTCATGCACATGCAACAAAACAAAGAGAAACAGATTTGTTTTCTCAATCAACCAATGTTAACATGTATTATTGTTCTGGACATGCACAAGAGCTTTCTTAGCATGTGACTCTACAAAAGTGCTTTATTATTGCTTTCAATAAAATGCACCTAGGTGGCATGTTTTACTGTGTGTACAGAGTTATAAAGTTTTGTACAGCAGTGTAAAGTGATGTGAACGATGACATTTTTCAGATCATCTTTAATATTATAGAACTTTCATTCCCAATATGCACAAACTGAAAATTGGCCTATACAGAAAATAAAATGAAAGCAGAGGGTCAGATCCTGTGTTTCAGTGGGCAAATGCCTTACATAGCCAGGATACTTGTCCACTGGTATATGACCAGTAGGAGCCCTTTGCTGTCTACCATTGCAGAATCTTTATTTTTTTCTTCAGGAGAATTTTGACCATTGTTCATAAATCTGCTCATAAAACACTGCTGCACTGGCTGTGGTTCCTAACATTTGTATAATAGTACATTTAAAATGCAGAAGTGTTTTGACCCTTTGTTACAGGTAGTGGAGATTGTAGGCTGCGTATAAAACCAGAATGCTTTATTTAGTTGTGGAAAGCTGTGACACCAAATCACATTATGCTTTGAATGAGTATGAGTAAAGTATTGTATTTTCATGGCTAACTGCAGCTACTTTTGTTACACTGAGGGGGAATTGTTTTTCTCAAAACGAGGAAATATTGGGTGGTAGCAAATTCTTAACAGTAAGCTGTTTTCAAATCAGTATAACAAATGTTTCCATTCCCTTTTGAAAGGATGTGTTGAACAGTTTGACCAAGCAGTGGGTTCGAACCTATTTATGATTGAAATGCTCAGAACTTAATTTGCTAATGAGCAATGAACTGTTCCAGTGAACAGTGTTGTTAGAAAAGCCTCTGCAATGATTTGTTTTTCCTTTTTTGATAATTTTAAGGATTCTTAAAGACCTGTATGTCAAAAAAGCATAAGTCAGGAAACGTTGGTAATAATCCTTTGGATTTATGTTGGTCATAGGTTGGAAACCACTTATCTGTGGGGTGAGATTTTTTGGCAGTGTGACTAGACGTGCAATTTACCACAAAAAAAGGTTAATCATTTGACTTTTAATCTTTAAGTGGTCCTACTTGATCACAGCAAGGCAGTGGAAATATCTAGACCGACGACCTTAGAAAGTGCAGGCCTAGTCTTTGGCTGTTTTACATTTTGAAAAAACAAAACTCAAACAACACAATACAGTACAAATGTCTTCTGAAAGAGTTGTTCCTAAGAAAGGTCCTTCAAAAAGCAGAGATGGGATTTATTGAGTATGAAAACTACTTTTTTCTATAAAGAACTGTGTGCTCTTGACAAAATGATAACCTTACAATATAGAAACTCTAATAAATATATAAAAACAAAAATAAATATGTAAAGACAGTTAAGACAATGAGTGACAAAAAAGGTTACAAAAAGACTCAAACCGTTGTTTGTTTGTGTGTGCTGTGAACAAAGACACATTTAACAAGCTTATGAGATTATTGTGACACTAAAGAAATGAGTAAGTACAATACATGTATCCCACTGTAATGGTGCTGATCCTGAAGGATTTATGTCCTACCATTCAGTGTTCCTCTATAAAACAAATCACTACCCGTGAGAGATGGTGGACGTGAAACTTCAAGAAGAAAGTCACTCTGTGCAAAAATAACAATGGCTATGGTAATAAATATAGCTTAGTGCTGACTCAGGTCTTGTCTCTGTGAGTGACAGCTATGATAGAATGGTGACAACATGAAAATGAGTCTCACAAAGTTTGGTGAAATGAGCAGGATCTCTGAGACAATGACATGTCTCTCATTGTTATTCTCATCTGTTTGTTGTGGGACTTAGGTAACAGTTAAATTAATGTTAGAATGTATTTGAGGTTTTACACTAACAACTTGGGTCTTATCTTAGTAGTTAAAGCTATCTGTTAGAAGTACAGTATGTGCTCAAAGTTATTCAGATTGAGGAGATGGTGAGATTACTACAACAAATGCAGTTAGATCATCAGGCAAATTGTAAGCAGTTACATAAGGCAGTTTATCCAAACCATTTTATTTTGGTTTATTTGGTTTATTTGTCTTCTCCTTGTAAGTCGCTTTGGATAAAAGCGTCTGCCAAGTAAAGTAAAGTAAAGTAAAGTAAAGGAGTAAAAGTGACATCTCAAAGCGAAGAATGAGTCTCCCCCTCACAAATAAAGCAGACATTTGAGTTCTGTGTAGTTATATTTTGAATTGTAGTTACATCTATATGGACTAAAGTTGGACCAACCTGACCAAACTCTAGTAAGTTACCCTTGGGCATCGACAGGTTCAGTTTTGAAATCCACCCTCAAAACTGATTATTATAAGCAGGAAGGATGGACAAAACCTATAAAAATAAGACCCAAATTGAAAGAATTCTGAAAACCTTGTGGTGTGAGTAGGCAAGTGCATCTGCCTTTGACTGTTAAACCAAATCTAGTGGGGGGGTTTTTCACAACATAATCTTTGTTTGTTGCCTTGTTCTTTCATATATGTACATCATGCTATTTTCATGACATTTTGTGAGACCCAATTAGACAGGGGGAACCGTGGGGATTTGTGATGGTTGAAAGTCAAACTAGCTTTGGGATCACACCAAGCCATTCACAAGCCCCTTCTCGCATTCCTCTGCCAAACGTTTCCAATGCTGCCGATTTTTCAGACATCCTTCCAACAATGGGGAGCAGTTTTCCGACATGCCAGCCAAAGTCTGTGACAGCGACAGGGACATTTTATTTAACAACGGAAACTGAATTGTGTTTAAATACAGTATTCATTCATTTAACATATTGTTTCCACAAGTTTCTTTAAGATTACAGCCTGACAGAGTCTTTCCAGCTAGTGGGATATAATAGGATGAATGTCCACCATTGCTATTGGCAACCAGTGTACCAGCTATTCATTAGGTTAAGCTATTTCTGTAGACATAATAACAAGCAACAACAAGTTAAATTGGCTGAATTACCTCATATAACTGAATACAAATGGCATCAATGAAGGACACCTGCATGCTGGGAATCTTATCTCTTTTCTCACGATTCATCAGATCCTAGGATGAAAGGATAAAAAGAATATATTTCAGATGCCTGTAGTAGTAATAGTAATTTCTGCTTTCTACTGTTTCTATACAAATTCCCTTTGATAGGTTGAAGAGCAGAGGGCCAAAGGTATTTAATGTAACAAGTTTAGCATACCAGGTTTCTGAAAAGTTAGGACACTCCCACATCTCAAATTCATTACTTGAAACCAGATCTAATATGGGCTGGCAGCTAACATTTATTTTCATTAGCAATTCTCAATGAATCCCTGAGTGCATAAAATGCTCCATTACATTGTGACATCTTCAAACTGCTTGTTTTGTCTGACCAAAAGATAGAATGACAGAAATATTTTTCATTTGTGATAAGCAGCAAATCTTCAAAACTTCAAAAGCTAGACAAGCATATGCTAACACTGACACTTAATCAATTATCGGAATAGTCACAAGTTAATTTTCAGAAAAAGTGTTTTACAGTCTATGCTCAAATGTATGCAAAATTGCCTCAGGCCCTGTTAGTCTGCCAGCAGATGGCTTGATTATTTATAGCTAGTTGATTGTTTTCTGAATACAAATGGCATCAATGAAGGGCACATTAAAGAAATGACTAAAGTATGAAAGATCCTTAATCCATAATTGTTTATATGACACAAAACGACTTGGCTGTAATGGAATTTAGTAATGTATAATTGAGTTTTGTCAGCATAAAAATGAAGCCTTTTGATGTCAGAACAAGGGGAAACTGTATGAATATTAAAGTCCAGAGGACCAAAAACAAGGCTCTGAGGCACACCACAGCTTATGTGTAGCACAGCATATAGTTTTTAGAAGACACTGCTTACAATAGGTTCAATGTTCAGCTCTTGCCTCTCCTTATCCCCCTGTTCAAAGAACTCAGTGGCCACAAGCTCTGCAATCTGCATTAGATGGAAGAAACAGATCAGTTCATGTAGAATCTTTAATCGAATGCAGGTATGCTGATTTGAAAATACAACAAACATTCAGTTGTTCAAAAAAAAAGTATTAAAAAAAGAGAATACATCAATGACATTTAAAAAAAAAACTATTAGAGCACAATGAAGAAAACATTGTTTGTTACAGTTGCACTTTTTTGATTCCACTATTCAAACCAAACTAACCAGCAAAATCTTCTGTCATTGTATCAAATCCTCGGTTTGATTTGGATGAGGTGGGTGTTTTCAGCTATTCATGGTGCTGCCCTGTTGGTGCACTCAACCTTGTAAACTCTCTGGCCTATTTGTGGCAGTTTGAGTTTCAGTAGAGGCATTTTAATGAATATCCTAGGAGGCTGATTTTGGCAGTAAGGTTGAGACATCCAAAATACTTTTAATGCTGCCAGAATCAGCTGTCAAAATTGAATAATGTGAAATCACAGGAAAAACAGGTAGCTTGAAAAACAGTAAAAACAAAACATGGAAGAAACAGGAAGAAAGATAGAATATAAGTGAGAGAGTATAAGTTTGTGTATAAAGTTCAGAACAAAAGAAAGAGAAATTGAGTAAGAAAGCAGGAGAAGCTTGCCAAAAGAGTGGTAGTTAATGTTCTCCATCTGTTTACAGAGGGGTAAATGAGATCTGACTGCAGCCCCAGGCTCTAATCAGTGTCACTGTGTGTGTTATGTGTGTATTGAAGCCATCTGCAGTTCTTGATTGAATCTGTAATCAAGGCTCAGCACTATGAGGCTGCAGGGGACTCCCAGAGAGAACCTATTATAGCTGGCTAAAACCAAAATGAAGCATGAGGCAAAAGTTACCCAGTGAGGGTAAGTAACTTTGTAACTTTATTTATCCTCATGTCAGTCAAATGAGCTTTTCTGTCCACATAGCAAAGGAAATTAGTTCCATGTCAAAATAAAATCAACTTCATAGCCTCCCAACTGCAGCAGGACAGAACTATCACTGTATTTATTAATATATACAGTATACAGTCAATATATAAATATGAATTAACCTTTAACCATCTGGGGTTGTTTAATCAGGGGAATGCTAATGTATTAGTATAAATTAGCATAAAAACCATGTTCTATAGACATGGATGTCAGTTCATTTTTCCATTCAACTTCCAAAAAAATCTGAAACTAAATGTAACTAATCCGAAAAGGTTTAAATTCCACCTAAAAATGAAAGTGGGAGATAGTCATATGTTAATCATAGTTAAAATCTTTTTCAAATCATATGCAAAAGTATGTCTTTGGAAGTAAGCTTCCCTTTAGTTCTGACAGATCAGAGGCACGATTTGTTAATGAGATCTGGATAAGGTGCTAGTGTGCATGTGCTGAAGTGAGAGAACACATTTGCATGTGTGTGCATGTTTACTGCCCTGAATGTTTTTAGAGGTGTCATCTGGGGACAGGGCCACAGCTGTTTTTATTAATGAGCACTCACTTGTCAACACATACAAACGCACACATGCACACGCTGAGTGTCTGAGGCTTTTTCTCTCACTGTGCCTGTGCTTCCTAACAAGGTGCAGACTAACGAAAGTCACCAGGGAGATGAAACAACGGGGGACACAGATCTCTGATGGGTAAGGAGAGCGATGGAACAAGTGTGCGTGCAAAGAAAACTAGAGAGGGAAGGAGAGAGAGAGTGAAGAAAAAAGTACAGCAGAGTGAGAACAGACAGAGTCAAAATTGAGACACAATGAGTGAAATAACACTAATACAGTGAAACAAAGCATTTTATGAGAAGAGCCTTTTATACACGTTGCACTCAAAGCCACGGCTCAGTTACTGAGTCTCAGCAGTAGATATTTAATCTTTGAAGGACGTGCTGCGAGTATAAGATGCACTAATCATTGTTTTATATTAACAATGGATGAAATCACTGTGTCAAAGGTGTTGCTTGTAAAGACAGATCCACACAGATTTATTGAAGTCTGTCTGTTCCCACAGTGCTACTGAACTTTTTAGCCTATTTTAGCTGCTTGTTTTGGTTTTACACTGACAGACACTGTAGCTTGTTGTCAGCAGCAGGCGGCAGCTGCTTTTAGTATTTAGCAGCTAAATAAGTGGACAACAGAGCTAAACACAGACAGAATATTGGACTTTAACTGAATGACTGACAGTGAATGCTAATGTTCATTTGTATTTGCTGCATGGCAGCTAACATATTTGCTAGTTTGGTTAGGTGTCAAGATGTGTTTTCTAACACGTTAGACCATAACAGGTGATAGGTAAAGTGATTTATAATATCATATATATGTTTTTAGCTTGTTCTGCTGCCCCCTACTGGTCAAAAATAATTTTGGCTTATGTCTGTGAAGGTTGGTCATCCAGGTGGAGTTATCTGGAAGTTGAATCATGGCAACAACCCATGTTAATGGTGGTAGGAGGGGTTGTTAAAGGTCATGCCCTCCCCTTCCTTTGTCCACTTAACGAGCCTATTCGGGACAAGGGTGATATGAAACCAACCTGGAGGTTACATTTGTGGTCTCCAACCAACTTACCTCAGACTGACGATGCTACTTGGATGAGTTGTGAAACATTTCAAATTATGTGGCTTAGAATAGCTACAGAAACCACACAAATGGATGGACAGAGAAAATTGTATTCCCCAAAATGGAAAATTACAGTACAAAACAAAACACACAGATAAATAAGAGACAGACAAGTGAAATGTTTTACCCTTTTTTGCACTGGCCAGGGCTTGGTGATGGCTGAGATGTCACATGCGGTCATCAACATTGACCTCAAAGAGGGAGACACAACGACATACGTTCATCTCAATAGACCCACACCCTACAGATAATTGTGAATAGTCGTAACATATCATTGAGTAAATTCATATTTTGCTGAAGATCAAACATTAGAGTATAAAGTATTTTATACTAAATCTTAAAACCCCTACTGCTCATTTATGTGTTAAGAAAATCATGGGAAATTCAAGCTAAAGCTAATCATGAAGCCAGTTATAGTCACATTTACCCTGACTTTTTAAATATTAATTATTAATCATAATAAGTATTGTTAATAATATTTAATATTGTTACAGTATGTACAGTGGTGTAATATGATGTTCAAACCAAAATAAACTAATTAGACAAGACAAGCTGATGCAGAGCTGATGACCTGTTACCAGAAATGTTTAGTTGAAGTTATTGCTTTCCAAAAATGTTAAATTATTCCTTTTCATATGAGCTTTAGAAACTTGGTACTCACCTCAGTAAGTCTTTGTGATGTTCATCTTCCCAAACAAACTGGTTGTTCTTGGTCAGCTCAAAGAACTCCCCTCTCCTCCTGAGAACACACACA
>JAUBNQ010000010.1:15303037-15322871 GCA_032353495.1 Ctenopoma kingsleyae | reverse complement strand
ACACACGCACACACACGCACACACATACACAGACACTCTGGGAAACTCTGTCATGGATAAATGTGGTTGTGGTCTGTCTAACCCACAGCCTGTGGGTTCTCCGTCGAGTATCGTACTCACCCCATAGCAGTGGAAAGAAGTCCTTCTGGCTTTGCTGAGCGACCTCTGCAGCTTCAGCATACACACTCATGCGCACCCAATGATGGAGTCTATCAAGGGGGTTTCCTCATTTGGTTTCTGGTTTCCCCTCTGTTTTTACCCCCCCTGGCTCTTTCACTGGCTTTAGCTGTATCCTTTTTTGGGACAAGAGGGAAGGGAATGGATTATAACAAATGCTCCTCGTGTCTCACACTAGGGACCATACCAGCCTCCAGTGACACACCACTCTCGACTCTTATCATCCCTCTTTTTCCCTCCCTTCCTTCTTATCCTCCTCCTCCGCTGCAGCTTGAAGACTGTGTATGCCTGTAGGGAAGCTGTCTGTGCTGAGACCCCTCTTTCTCCCCTGTCTTTGACTTCTTCCCTTGACAAGTCATTATGCTCTCAAAGTTAACAGTAACGTGACAGTGCAGATTGGTCATTACAACAGGTGTATACTGGTGTCTATTTGGTCAGCTAGACTGAAAACAAGCAGGAACCTAATGACCAATCCTCATGGCCTGGATGAAAAACAAAAATGTTCAATTGGGAAAAGTTTTCCTAGCCTTTTAATAGCTAAATTAGATTTTTCAAACCACATTCCTCACTCCTTTTGGAAAAAATATTTAGTCCCAGTAGATAATTACTGGCTTTTATCTGTAGGTTTTCAGGGGCAGGCCCTCTGGTAGTCCACATCCAGGACAGAATGTCTTATTTTGGAATCATCTGTCCCCAACTCCCATGGAGATCCACAAGGTTCCATCGTAGGTCCTATTTTAACCGTGCCAATGCTGAACTGCATTGAATTTGCATCCCCAGGTGTATTACATCTACACCTACACTAGAGTGTAAACAAGCAGTATCGTGTGGGACAGCATAAAGATGGAAAGCAACCTGTTATATCATGAAAAGTTTTCTAAAGGTCCTTTGTCTCTAAATTCGACACATTCCATTCCAAATATAGTATATATATATATATTATAGTATAATAAGTACGTTAATTATAAAAGTAGTTGAAGTAGTTAATCCCACATGATACATATTGGCTTTCAGTTGTTGTAGTGCCTCACAAACAAGTTTTGCCTCTTACATTCATCCATTAGCAGTACTAATAATTATTACTGTATCATCACCAATGACAGACAATGAGCTCTGGTAAATCTTGTAATTCTGGGAGTGTGTCAAACTTGTTTATTTTCATGCACTGCTAAGTTGTTTCCACTACCAGTAAACACACCAACAATGTTGACAATTTGTTTATACAAGTTGTTCATTTTACTGTTCCAGTAACTTATTTAGAAATTTTAAACATATATGGTAAATTCCCATGGAGTTCTGCAAGGTTCCATCTTAGAGCCACGTTATTCTCCTTATATACTCAAAAAAATAGAGACTCATTTGTAGTACAGATCAGCAGTATCAGTTATCATCGGCTAAATAACCCCAAAGCAAGAAAACTTTCAAAATAATTTACTTTATTGAATTATAATTTCTAAAGACATAAAACAAAACTCCATTAAGTGAACATCATTTTAATCTCGCAGCTGGTAAAGGTGGAGCTCACTTTATTTACTTTACCAATGAAATGTGAAATTTCAATGTGAAACATTTGTGAAATGTGTATGATTTTCTGGCCTATAATATTTTGTCATAATTTAGTAAGTGGTTTCATTCGTGATTTTATATAAATCGGAAAAGTAACTGGTAACAGCAGCATGTGACATACAGTGAAGTAAAATGTCTGAATTGTGTACTCATCTGACCACAGAACATTTCGATCTATCTGAACTTAGCAGCATTCCTCCACAAAATGTATGTATGCGCATGATGTTTGCTAGAAAAGTATTATTAAAATATTTTATATAGTTGTTGTAGTTGCAGTTTGGAAACATTTCACTGCGTGTAATGGTGTGGCAGAGAATGCCTGTGTACATCATTTGATGTGTCTTGCATACATGCACTTATGCTTTTAAGTGTGTGTGTGTGTGTGTGTCTGTCTGCAGGTGTTTGTGACTACCTGCAGAGGTGGGTGGGTACATTCTCTCTTTGTTCTCAGTAGATTAAAGCAGCTGAAAAAAAACTCCTTTGCTTCAAAGGTCAGCGAGGATTCAGACAGGAAACGTTTTCAGATGTTAGGAACAAAACCAAAACACCTCTGTCAGCTTAGCTCTTTTCAGCATTTTTTATAACACTGCCTTACTTTTCATCTATTAAAGGTGTGATGTCCCATAAGTGTCTGTCATTGCTCTTTAGTGTGATATCATTCATGTTGCTAGATTTAGCACGTAAATATAATCTAACTTTTTAAAAGTTTTGTATATTGTAGTTATGCCACAATTTCAGAACAGTTATTGCAACCTGATAAAAGTGCATCAGTTACACAGCCAATGGGTAGTTACCAACAAAGTTTCCAATCTAAACTCTCATACAACCCATGCAAGCATCTCTTGAAATAGTGAGGCTTTCATTTTCAATATTATAGAACCCTCTGAGCTCTCTTGTATTTGTCCTCTGTAAAAAAAAAAAAAAAAACTTGTTTAATATTTTTATGTAATTATAGATGTTCAGTATAGATTTATTTATGATGTTTGTTTCTGTCCCTACAAAAACATCATCCATCAATCAGCGCTACAGGCAGTGTGCCTGTTACAGTGAACAACTTTATCCCTGTAGCATGCACAGCATCCCCTGACTGTAGTGTTTACCCAGGGCACTGATGACCATACCGCTGACAACATCACTTCCTGGTAAGGGATTTGGCGTGCTTGGAGAAGCTCAGCCAGTCCAAACACCAGAGTTTACTCTGAGATACAAAGTGTGAGACCATGCTATCAGTGGACTGGGATGTAGCAGACTATGCCAAGAGAGCTGACCACAAGAGATTAGATTTGCGTGAATCTACAAAATTTGGAATGTAAGAGAAAATGAGACATGCTAGCATAAAATAAAATACAGTCACTGAAACAACCCCATACATGGCTATCAGACACAAAAGGAGAATAAATGAGAAGTAATAGTATCTGGCCTGAACAGCTCTTTGGTTACTTAGAAACTATAAATATAATTGAAGGAAAACAAAAATACATGATATCAGATGTATTTGTCTTATAATAAAAAATTCTGAGCTCTGACAGCATGCTTTCACTTTTCATTTGGAATTTGAAAAGAACTATAATAGGATCAGTGTAAATTATTGCCCAAAACTTCCCAGCCGCTCTACATACAAACCTTATGCATTACAGTGACATTACAGCTCAGGTTTGCAGTGGAAAATCTGCAAACCTTTGAACAAACTAAACTGTCATGTCAGATATCAACATTTAAGGTACTGGTACAAACATTCAGGTTGTTACACAGGTAGTTTACACATCTATGAAGGCACCATTAATGCTGAGCAATACATGATGTATATGTTTTGGAGCAACATGCACGGCCATCCAGACCACGGGGAGGGCTTGGCTTATTTCAGCAACATGATGCCAAATTCTGCACGTATTACAACAGCATGGCTGTAGTAGTAGTAAAAGAGTACATGTGCTAAACAGCAGTCTCCACCTGTCATCTATTGAAAACATTTGGTACATTAAACTAAAAAATAAAACTCTTTTACTATTTTTCATGTTGATGTGTCTATTGAATGTGTTTTTTATTTATGCATTTCTCTTCCTTTCTTTTTTTTGGAAACACTTCTGTTTGTGTCTTTCCGTCTCTGTAAACAAAACCCCTGGCCTCTTTACATATACCTGCATTATAACCTCCTGCTTTGATATGTGAATATACAATCAGTGGAGCACACGCAGAAAAAAAGCTCCATTCTTCCACAATTTATCTTATATCTAATTAGATTTTTTTTTTTTTCCTGTTTTCCATCTCTGCCGGCTCATTTCCATTTCATAGAGAAATAGGCTGACCCATACAGATCTCTCTCCGCCTGCTTAGCATTTGAATTGAACATCAGTGCTCAGCTTCTTTAAATGCTCTGCTGGGCTCAGGCTGCTTTCTGTCTGTATTTCCTGCTTATGTTTCCTTCCTGAATTCATAGATTTTGTCTCCCTGGGTTTCTCTCCTTTCTATTTTCTTATTTATCTCTTCATTTCTCTGTGTAGATATTGATTTTCATCATTTTCCAATTACTTCAAACTCCTCATATTAAAGCTGCATTAATAAAGTGTTTGGCCACTAGAGGCAGCAGAGCAAAGTGAAAACACAACAATTACTCACAATCGCTTCACTAAGGTGTTTTCCTGAATAGCACAAACGATTGTAGATCCAACAGACAACAAATGGCATTAGTATTTGATTGAATTAAAAAAGAAATTTAGTTGACCACCATAAAATCATCATCAGGTTCAATTCTGAAGACATCTTTAAGTATTAGGACACTTTATAGTAGCAAAGAAAGGTATGTGAACCCTTTGGAATATTCTTCTGCATTATGGCTCTGTGAGCAGGACTAATATAAGTAAAACTAATACACCAATCACAGGGTCAGTGGTTAGATCCTGCAGCTTCCTGTAGCTGGATCAAACCTGCACAACATTCAGGAGGGATTTTGAATGATTCTGCTTTAAAGTTAAAGAACTCCTTCAGCTCATACATATTCTTAGGATGTCATAGGATGTGTGAACGTCTTGTTTGAGGTCATTCCACAGCATCTGTTATGGGTTCAGGTCTGTCTCTATTTGCTTTTTTTTTTTTTTTTACCAAATTAAGATTCTGCATTGTGCAGGATGTGCTGTATACCTATCTATCTCCTTTAAAAGACACCCACTGTTCCACTGGAAGATACAGTATAAACAGTGCATACTTATGTGTGTGTGGACATGCACAATGAGGAAATGAATGCGCTTAGACATAATTGTTGTAATGTCAACACTGTCTGGAATATGTGTATATGCTAGTGTTTCTTTTGTCTATTAATAAGTTTATTATTAGTAACTTAAATATTTATCTGTGTTTTTGCATTTCCATGTAATCGTTAAAAGGCTGCACTATGTACACGACCTTCTAATGAAACAGTGAAACAGTAAAAAACTGTCTCTTTGGCAGATAACTGAAGCAGCTGAGACTTTAACAATACTGCCCTCAGGTGGCAGCATTAAGTGACACATGCTGGTTTTGGCTCTTGAGGTCAGGACAGATTCAGGATTTCAGAAAGACAGTTTGAGAGGCACCTTGAATATAATGTATCATTATAAATGGTAGAAACCTGTTCAAATTTAAGTGTAGTGACCTAACTATTCAAATGAGTATTTATTTTTGTAGCAGCCAATGCAAATAATCACTCACTCATCATCATCATAAATGCGGATGTGCAGTAATCAGCTGTGTACCTTAATTTGAAGGACAAAGGACCAAAATGTACAAATATTAGATAGAGAAGACAGGTGGTTTGAGAGAGGGGTGAGGGAAGCGTTGCATGTGCAAATAAAAAACCCCTCCCTCAGCAGAGGTGGAGGCCTTAGACATAACTTATCTTCAACCTATCATGCTGCCCTTTCATCCATCCCCAGGAAAATCAGGCCTAATTCACACGTCCACCAGGTTGGCCACACTTAACGACCCACTTAATGGGGGCAGGAGTTGCCAGGGGTGGGTCTGTTACATCTACCCACACCCCTCCACTGCAGGTGTGGGGTGAAACCAACCTGGAGGATAAATTTGTCACTAACCAACTTCCCTCAGATCGACAAAGTTCTGTGGACGCAGAGCGAAACGTCTCTACCTTAAAGAAAGAAGTCCAGTTGCCGTGACTCAACTTTCAGATACATCCGGTAGTCACAGAACATTAGCATAGCGTACAGTGTGTTTAGAAACGATTTGTCACTGAAGCCATCTGTCTCCTGTTGAAGTGAATGAGATGAGAGTGTGTGGTGAGACTTTAAAGTTGCAGCTGCTGAACAATGTGGTGAAACAGGCTGAAAATCTGCTGATTGGCTGAGGGGAACTACAGAGTTGGATCATAAATCTCTACAAGCAACTCTGTTCACATCATAAGTAGTAATTTTACTCATTGTCAATCCAAAAATATTGATTAGTGCAGCTTTAACAAATGTATAACGTCCTATGAAGCTACTAAAGCTCTACATAGAAACAAACCTTTATTGACCTTGAAGAGTCATTAGTTATCTTTGATTAAAACATACAATATAAATAATAAAGATACAAACTGTTATGTGTAGAGAACAAAATGTCTGCTCTTTGGGTGTTTATGTATAGAAAAGACAAATCCTTTGTTAATGACTTTTTATTCTACTGGAACAACAGTGAAGTTTAAATAGCTTCAATAGCTTCTGACTGCACAGCTGACAACACACTGCATGAAAACTGCAGTCACACAGACTGAGCAGCTCTCTTCTTTGCCCTGCGAACTGCTCCAGACTTCCTCTTCGCTTTAGGCTTCAGAAGGGGATGATGGGATACGTTCTTCTCTGCACTCTTGGCGCTGGACTGACGACTAGAGGGACAACAAACAGACAGACACACAGACGGCAGAAGAGCAAGTTAAGACGTGCAAACAGTGAATATTGGCAACGGCTAGAAAAGGTTCGTTCTCACCTGCTCAGCCTGGTTTTCAGAGGGCAGGATTTGCGTTTGTGCCGCAGGCTGCCGCAGTTAAAGCAGCCTTCTTTTCCTTTGCTGTGGCCACACGGGTGGTCTGGGAGAGCGCAGCGCCCGCACGACTGACAGTGTCTCCATGCTTGGAGGGAAATTTAAGGGAAAGTTAAGCAGTGATGTGAAGACTGGTGTTTCTCTTGACATGTGTATCAATGTATCCGTCTTACTACTGTATCTGATGTGATTATGTTTGAATGTACATACATGGCTTCACACATTTCTCACACGTCGAGCAGTGCTTCCATTCACGACCGTCCTGGAGAAGCGCAGAGGAAAGAAAAGAAAAGTAGACTTCATACAGTTCTGCTCTTTTTGGAGTGAGAAAACTGTTTTATGCTTTGTAAAGATTCAGTGATTGTACCTTGGATGGGCAGATGTTGCATTTTGTACAGTGCTTGTTGAGGGACCAGACGTATCTCTCACATGCAGAGCAAAATCTAAAGGGAGAATGAAAACAATGATCTGTTGACGCAGGTGTAAGATATTATAGATGATACACTGATCACTGCATTGATGATTTACATTTACAGTAGTACCTGTAGCCCTCCTCTTTGGGCAGGACAACATCCCTGGGAGAGAGGTTAGTGAACAGTCTGACTGGAGACTGCTTCCTGCCCGTCTTTCCGTGTTTATACAGAGGATGGTTGTCATAATCCACCTGATTGGAAACAAAAGCAAATATTGACTTTCTGGACCAAACCTAACCTAGAGTGCAGCCTCCAAACAAAGCACAGCCTGCTGCTGCTGTTGTACGTTATCATCTAATAACAGAACATTACACATCATGTAATCATCAGGTAGCCATGAGTCAAAGTGGTGCAGCTCCAAAGCAGGTTTACACCCAATATACACGTTCATTTTCAAACCAGATCTCTTCACAGAAAGGTCCTCCACAGGTTGAATCAGGTTAAATGAATCCTCTTCATCCATGTGTACCAATAATGGCATACATACCTGGTAGTCCAGCATGGAAAATGAAGGCAGACACTCCAGGATGCGAGGCTCAAAGAAATATGGGAAGATCCACATCATGGGCATGTCAGCGTTCCTGTGGTCTACACACAAGCCAACGTGTGTTAGTAGAAACACACTTTCACACATTATACTACAGGAGCATTTACAGGAAGCTGAAGAAGTCACATCAGTCTCATCAGTTTGTTGTTTAAGAGGTTTAAATGTGCCCTTTTTAAACAGACATCGTGACAATTTGCTGTTAAATTGGCACTTCTTTATGGAGGTGTTTTGTCTGCCAGGTCAACAAAAATCTACTCCAGTATTTTTTTAACACAGACACAATAAAACTTTATGGAAAAATTATAAAAATTGAAAAAAAAAAAAATTTGAATTGTTTTATTCATCTCTCAAGGGGACATTCAAGGCAAGCAAGCCTGCAAACTTGTTTATATAGAAAGAAAAAAAGCTCAAACTCTGCAGGGACACTGACCAGAGCTCTGCAGCTTCCTCCACATCTGTGAGATCTGAGAGAAACTGTTGGCCAGAGGTTTCACCAGACCCCCAAACGGAGGGTCAGCCACCATCACCACCTTCTCTCCGTCAGACTCTGTGAGGAAGGCCTGCAGGACGGCACTGGAGGCCTGACAAGACACAAAGGTTTGTTAAGAAGCGCCAACTCCCAGTGCTATCTTAACCTAATCCAGTAGAATGAAAACCAAACTCCTACCTCCCCACTGAAGAGGTGATGGTTGAACATGTTGTAGTGGCAGAACTCATCCTGACTGTAGAACTGAGCGTATCTGAAACGGAAGCACACATTCTGTTCTCTTGTCTAATAACCTGCAGGCTGAAAAGCAAATGCAAGTTCTAACTTATCTGCTGTGCATACACACATAAACACGCACGCGCGCGCACACACACACGATTAGTTAATCAAAACTGTGGGTCGTGAGCTGTGTATCTAGGTAACGATAAGGTGTGTGAGTGTGAGCTGCAGGCTGCAGCTTGTATCAGAGAAACACACCCTCTCTGCACATTCTTTACTGAAACAGTCGAGAGAGAGACACACACACAAAACCAGGTAAGAACCATTTAAACAAAAAACATATTTAATCATGTTAAGAGAATATCATGTGTTCTGTGTTTAACTGCGCGTGATGGAAACACTGCTCTTACAGCATGTAGAGGTCCAAAGGTTATTTTACAGTAAACAAGACAACGTGACTGGAACAAAAACTACATATGCAAAATATGCAAATAAATTTCAAGGCTAGATACACTAACAGCTGTGATATGTTCTTCTGACACACTGAGACTTTGTCCTGGACAAGGTTTTGCAAACGGCTTAGCTCGGACTGTGCAAACACACTGGGTCCTAAAATACAGAAAAAGCTTCATATAAGAACAGAGAAAATATCTCAGGAAGACATTTAACGTTTGCTCCTTGTTGTGTTCGGGTCTCAGAAATGGCAGATAAGGAGTCATTCTCCGTTGGTGATGGACAGTCAGTGCTGAGCGGTCTTGCGGCGCCATCTGCAGGCGCCTGTGGTGTACTGCAGGATGCACTGAGCTTCACTCTGCTGGACTCCAGCAGTGACAGGGTTGTTCAGCCATTCCCACGCTCGCCAAAACTACAGAGGAAGGTAGCCAAAGCCGCACAGCCCTCTCAGGTAAACACTGAACCATCTGACGATTTCAATCTAAATCAGAAATGACTTGGCTGGCTCCAAATATAAGGATGTAAAGAAACAACCAGGGTGGTGAGGTTCACATCATCCAGAGCCGGAAAAAAACGGAATGCAATGACATGTGAAGCATTTGAACTCCATATATCTACATATAAATAAATGATCATTTTGAATCGGACGGCAGCAAAACAAAGAACAAACATCTCACAGCTTACTAGGTTATTTGGCATGGGACAAGGCTCATTACTCCATGTGGGCAAATAGTTCAACAACTTAAGAAAAACATTTCTAAATCTATAAATGAAAAAATAAAATTGCGGATTTCATCATCTATGATTTGTAATATCATTAAAAGATTCTGATTCTGTACTGGGAATCGCTGCATGGGCTCAAGGGCACCCTTGAAAACCACTGTCAGTGAAAACCACATGGGTAAATTGCAGGTGTTGGAGCAACATATGATGGCACCCAAATGACACCTTTTTCAGGAAAGGCCTTATTTATTATTTATTTATTTAGGCCATTCGAGTGCTCTGCATCAAAATCACATGTGATTCTGTAGTTGAAATAACTGCATGTGTTTAGGTACAGCAGCAAACAGTCAGTGAACAGAACAGGTCAGCTCCAGGGCTGGACAGGTTTCTGACTTGGGGCTTGAGATGATCCTATCATTATGGGTTATGGTGTGATGAAAACATGTGGTCAGTTGACTTGGCTGTAACTCTGAACTACAGGAACAGCTGTCCAGATGTTTAGAGGAACTGCAGGCAGAAAGATCCAAGACTGAGGCCCACATTCAGTCCCTGAAGAAACGCAAAGCAGATCTCTCTGTAAGTATTGAGGACCGAAACTAGGTTGGTGACATATAAAATGCTTTGGTGGCTGTTGAACATCTGTCCTCGTGCTCCATGTTCCTGTAGAGAAGAACAGAGATGATGAAGCAGCAGGTTCACGAGTGCTTTGAGAACATGCGGGCTGTCCTGAAGCAGGACGAGCAGGCCATCCTGGACTCTCTGGAGCTGGACCTCAAACGCACCAGAACCAGACTGGACCAGGTTCTGAAGAACTGGAAACAACACCAGGACCAGGTCGGCAAGAGCATCAGCAGCACCCAGACAGCTCTGAGCAGCAGCAGCTGTGCAGCAGAGGAGGACGGGAAGGTCGGATTCACATGTTGCTCAATACACACACACTAACTGATGATATTTTACTGCTGCTTTAATCAGTATTTGTGTTTGTGTCTCTTTTCAAGGGTCACACTGAGGGTCTGAGGTAAAACTCTGCACCATTAGATAAAAAGTTTTCTGTTCAGTCCACTGCAGATTTGTAATACACCTCTCTGTCTCACATGATCTCTGATCACTCCTCTAGTCCTAAGAAGCCAGATGCCTCTGAAAAGGAAATCCGACTCAATGAAGAGAGATTTGAGAGGCTTCTTAAAACTTTATCCTCCATCTCCAAAAACCTGAAAGCCCAGCTGCAGAGGAAGACTGTGCTGTTAGGTGGCTGAGGGGATTATTTCTACATGAGCACATTTAGAGCAGCACCATGGTGACTCAATGAGACAGACAATAAGGATTCTCTCTTTCATTTCAGATTCCTCCCGTGTTGTGATTGACAGGCAGACCTGCCACAGTCATATCACGGTGACATCAGAGGGGCGGGCCATGTTCTTCTCAGATACCACTTGTGCAGCTCCGGAGCATCCTCTCCAGTTTGATAAGGTGTGCTGTGCTCTGGGCTCGTCCCCCGTCACAGCCGGTCACAGCTACTGGGAAGTGGACGTAAGCTGCAGCTCCGCCTGGGCTGTGGGCGTGGCCTATGCCAGCCTGCAGAGAAAGGGTCGGGACAAAGGTGCCAAACTGGGCCGAAACAGGAACTCGTGGTGCGTGGAGCTCCGGAACAGGAAGCTGTGTGCCTGGCACAACGACCGGCATGTGGCGTGTCAGGGTGTCGGGCAAAGTCCTCTGGGAAGAGTAGGAGTGTGGGTGAATTACAATAAGGGCCAGCTGATTTTCTATGACGCAGACACCATGGTTGTCCTGCAGAAGTTCTCAGCAGCCATGACATCAGTCTTCGACAGGGCTCATCACCAGTTTACTGAACCTCTGTACCCTGCCATATGTTTTTTGAGACCATCGGAGAACCAGATATGGCCAAACCACTTGGAGCTCTGTGACCTCAGTACCCTGTGAGCTTGCAGTCATTCTCCTGAGAAACTGATGTGGAATCAACCTGATGTCTTTGTTGATGACAAAGTGTGTCTTTTGTAGAGCTGGAACCATTCTCGATTCTCCAAATCCACGGTTTGGTTCACACTTTAATTTTTTTTGCATGTTTCAGTTCAGTAAATCTGATATTTAAAGGTGTTATAGTGTTAACTGAAAATAAAAACTTCTCTACACAGCTGACATCCCTCCCTGAATGCCTCACACGCAGTATACTAAAGCTGCTAACAGACAGCTCACGCTATGCCTTCTATATCGACATAGTGTTGTCTTCGTAACACTGACGCCCGTCCACAAAAGCAAGTGATAGATTCTTTTATGACAGAAGGAAATAGATTATTGGGATTTGTTTTATAATAATATAAATATATAATTTCTGGGAATCAAGGTGCCACTATTAAAATGTGCTTCAGACAGTGGATGCTTGTATAGCAAGCTCTTTTCTATCCATGCATTGTATATATTTCATGAATGCAGCATGATGCACAATAACAAATAAGACAAACTAACCTGAAGTCAATGTCCAGCAGCATACTCTTCATCGGTTCATGTGCATGCTCCAGGTTTCGCAACTTGATCAATTCCTGGAGTCTATTAAAAAAAATCAATCAAAAAATCATTACTGTAAAATCTTATTTTATCATTTTATTCATCATCATATCATTTTTCATTTTCAATCAAACAACTTTGTTTGTATCTTGTGACATAATACAAATAAAATTCTATAATAAAATTTGAAATATTGTGTATTTTCTCTGATGTTAGATGTTGTTCTAATGTTCTCATGAAGAACCCCTCAACTCACATTCAGACAATTCCAGGACTGATGGTTAGGTTTAGAAGCTCTTAAAGGGCCAGTTTTAATAGAGTGCTGTCACACTGCACTGTACTTCAGTTCAGTTCTTCCAGACCAAAAACAAAATTCTGGTCCCATTTATGTCCCACCCACTTATTACAAAACTCCATTCATGAGGTTCCACGGACTGACAGGTTACTTCATTCCACAGTCTGATAATGTCATAGCGCTGTGAATCTGTGGAGGTTGACTCCAGACTGAAATACAAATTAAACAACAAAACATCATGTATAACGATGGACAGATGATCAAAAGCTGTGTCTGCTAGCTTTTAAAGAAACAACAGACGTCTACTGTTTATGACACCAGGCTACACAAACCAAACAGGTACACACCCCAGAGTTTGTCTGACCAAATGGATTAGGTGCAGAAGGAGCACTCGGGACTATTTATTTTGCAGAAAGTAAATTTTGCCTTTAGCCAGGACTTCATTCAAGTTATTATTGTTTACTGAAAAATTCCCTCAAGATTGCCCCTAGAATGACCATCGCATTCTACATTCTATCTTTAACACATAGTTCACAATAAAGTCATAGACAGGAAACTGGTCAGAGTGAAGGGTTTAACATATAATAACGGTACCCACAGCCACCTGAATGTTTTTCTAAATCTGGTGAATTGACCCTTTAAGACAGTCAGCGCATCTAACTCAGAATCCGTCTCACCTGGGTGTACCCACACACAGCACCTTCCTGTATCCCAGAGCAGCTAAGGTGTCAAGCAGAAAGTGCGAGCTGCGGTCAGTGAACAGGTACTGGGCGTTGCTCTTCTTGTTGTCCAAAGGACGCAGCAGCACACTGGGCCTCCTCAGCTGAGCCGCGGTGACGCCAGTACATCTGTGAGAGGAGTGGGCCTCGTGTTCTCCAGACAGGAGCAGAATCTGACAAGTCTGACAGAATTTCTTCTCATCCAGCGAGAGGGAGGCAAATGTTCTGAACCTGGGGGTTCACAGGAAGAAGCCAAGACGAATATATTCACTTTCTATATGTAAATTATGAATTTGGTCATGTGGCGTTACACTAACGTGTTTCTCTATGGTTCTTCAGGTTCTTCTTTCGTAGAGGCCATGATAGTTGGCAGTGGATTTACTACCTAAGTGTACTTTAAGTATTGAGTATTAATCAGTATTACCTGCTACAGTACTCCTCATGGCTGAACAGAGGTCTCTTTGACTGGTTCTCAGCCTCTCTGGCCAACAGCCTGGTCTCTGACACCTGCAAAGAGAAATTTTAATTTCTGATAAACCAGGTATCTTGCTATAAATGATAGATATAAATGTAGTGAGCTCACCTTTTCATCTTCCCACTGGAAAAAGTTGCAGTCTTTTCTGTCTCTACAGGCCGAGCAGGCATAAAATCTCCTGCCTTTCTCTCCTGCTTTGCTAACTTTCTCAAATAGCAAGGTTGGACCTGGTGAAACACACGTGACATTGTTTTTTGTTAGACATGGCCCTTTATGCTTGAAAAATGAAAGCTGAGCTAAACCCCATCGAAAAAAATGTCAATTTAGATATTTTAATAATTTTAATGGATTACCTTAAATGCTTACACTAACAAACACAATAAAGTTTAGGAAGTATAACTTATAGCTACAATTCGGGTTAAATATTAGGTTCACATGTTATTCCCAGGGTCCAATTCCACGATCAAAATAAAGTTACCTTACATCATGGTGTTATTTTTAATACTTTAATACTATGCCGAATAATTATACATTACTTGTTTGAATAATATTACAAATAATACTTTTCACCTTGTGTACCTATATAAAAAAGTTAATGCAACTCTGAGATTCACGATTTATTAACACAGTTTGGTGTTACGCGACAAAATTTGTCATGTTAGCGGTTACATTTCAATCTTACCGTGCAGACAACATGGCGCTGTTTTACCGTGCTCTGGGAGAATAACCTCTATTCCAAAAGTGTCGTCGTGAGACTCGGTTATATCCATGTTGTTTAGAAGCCTTTACATCACACGAGAGATCCTCCTGTCAAATAGCAGCCATGCCGCACGAAGTCGCGCGGCATCGACGTCACGAATATTTTGTCGCAGGAAAAGCTCATAAGCTAAAAACCAAAACCGAGCCAGAATCTACTTTTGCGTTATTTCCCGTTATTTACGGTTATATTTACCTGAGCCACATGTTTGCAACGTTGTAAATAAATATAAATGTATCATTATCTCTTGATATTCTTGGTTTATAGTGAATTTCACAATTCTAAATTTCACACAAAATGCGATTTATAAAATTCAGGTTTTACTTTAATACAGAAATACAAAGTCGTTTGGTGTTTTACTTTTATAATTATGGTTAAATACTAGCTTTAGATGAATGATTTTTAATTACTTGTTTATATAATCTAACTGGTGTTTGCACCACCATGCCATTTTAGCTGCTGAAACACACACACACACACACACACACACACACACACACACACATACAAGTACTGACCCCCACAACGGTGAACGTTTCTCCTTCCCACACTCTGCCACCACCCTGCTTCACTGCCCACAGCGATAACCACCCTAACCACCGGAAGACCACACACTATGCTGCTGAACTTATCCTACCTCGACCCATTTTTGCACCTATGTACATATATATTTATTATTATCCATGATTCAGACGTACTGTAGTCAATTCACATTCATATTCATGTCCTACTATTGATCATCACTGCACTACCCACCCCATTGGCTCGCTCCATTGGCTGCTCTCATCCTTGTAAATGTTGTTGTTGTTGTTGTTGTGTGCTGTTGCACCATTGTTAACTGTTTGTAAATTGTCTCCATTGCTAATTGTTTTATTTCGTGAACCACTGCTCTACCTGCCTTTAATTGCCCCTCGGGGACAAATAAAGTTATTTGAACTGAATTGAATTGAATTGAATTGAATTATGTTGGCATATTTGATGAAATAAAAATTTGAAAAAGAAAAATTTCAAATTAAACACATGATAAATAACACAGCAAAATCACAGGAAATAATAATGTAGATCTAGTTCTTCTCAGAATTTTTAAATGGTGAATGAAAAGGTATTTACAGTGATACCTGATCCCTGTAGTCTTTTCCAGTGCTATCTTCCTCCTTAAAAATCACTGACCCACTTAATTTTCTTTGCTACAGCACACAAAAGAACACACAAAAACAAAATGAACACACTGGTTCTCTGCAGATTAGAATAAAATAATGTAAAACACACACACACACACACACACACACACATGTGCGCTGTATAAACAAATAGATTCAGACGTTTTATCCAAAATGATTTCCTGATGTTTGAAAAAATAAAATACAGTTTTGTCACTGTCTCTTTCATAATGCAGTTTGTTTACATTGAACATGCTTGTAGTCCATAATCAGCATTGCGCTGCTCATTTGACTGGTTGTTTTTATTCTTAAGGACTACACCTCCCGTGTATCCATGCGGCGCTGCCAGGCCGAGGACGCTCTTCTTCGGGAGCAGATTGCTGGATGCTGATGAGACGCAGAAACAAGGTGAGCGCTATTATCGAACACGAGACAGGAAGCTCTGAATTGTTTCCTTCAAAGTAAAAGCATGCTATTACTTTACTATTGTATGGTATGTGAGCAACAAAACAAAATCGCTTCAAAACACATTATGTAGTCGATAATATCATTGTTTTTTAAACAGTAGGCCTGTGAATTTCCCAAGTAAGTTTACAGTGCTGCATCAGATTAGTTTTTTATCTTGTAAAAGCATTTGGTATGTAGTTTATATACTGCTACGTTCTTATGCTTCATACTTCTTTAGCAGATGTCCCAAAATATAAATGTTCAAATTTCCATTCTGAGCTAGTTTTGTTTAACATTTAATCACAAATTAACTAAACAATTTATTTATTAAACTATACAGTCATTAATTATTGCAGTTTACACTGTAGATATGAAATTGATATGTGTATGCCCTGCATAATTTTACTGTTTAATTTTATTTGAATACATTGTAGGCAGTCCGATTTAATGTGATTTTATTTTGTTTTGTCTTCTCAAACAGCATGTATTTGATTATTACTGCCTTTTTTAATATACACATAACATCAGACCTCGCTTAATTTTACCAGACAGTAAAATGTATTTAAAGAAGCATTCACTTTGGTTAGTTAATTTTTATAAAATGTCTTTAAATTTTCTGATTTCACTAGGAATTTACATAATACATACTATTTGTTGGTGTACTTAAGTAGTCCTTATCTTCAAATCGGCTACCACTGACTGCTCTCACGTTTGTAAACGTAACCTTAATGAATACTTTTATTTTGAAAAGTCACACCGGACACGCTATGCACTCCTCTTTCTAACTCGACAGCAGTCGCGTTTCTCCACCGTGCGCCCACACCCAACCTGCGCTGTCTGCCGTGCGGAGAGGCGGCGCAGCCCCGCAGTATACGCAGGACATTGTGTTCGCGGTGCGGCTGTTGACAGGAGATCTCTGCGGGTTCAGCACTGGGGACACCCGGGCTCTCAGCGACGCTCCCTCCTGAACATTTGCCTCCATTCATCCCGCTGGCTGACGCTGCTGGCACCATCCATGTCCTGTCAGTGTGGATAGTGGCTTATTTACTGTGCATCATCTGACTGGAGAAGACACCTGACTGGCACCATGAGCAGCACTGGTAAGAATATGTCTTTATAATATTTATATTACAAACTGCATTTTCCTTATTTTCTACCATAAGCAACAATTCCAGCAGCCTGATGTATTTCAGTCCATTCAGTGCTTCAGTGTAGCTGTGCTGAACAGATCTGTGGGTGCTTTGTCCCAGTTGACACAAATTGTTATTTGCATCACTACCACATTGCACAGTGTGAAAAGTACTACTGCAGAGCTTTTCGTGCTTTAATGAAGGCAGCAGAAACTGGGTCCACCCGAATTTATGCGATGCTGCAATTAAGCTTGAGGTCGTCTGGTGTTAAGACACAGTTTCAGATTTGTCCCAGTGTGATGTGGGTTAATTAGACAGGACACAGAAACGCCCACAGTGGGGTTTGGTGGCTCTTTTCATCGTGTTGCTCTGCGGTAACTCCTGCTCTACAGAGGAACGGCTGTGCAGTGCAGCAGGCCTGGCTCCTGGTGGGCTGCTGTCACAGCTGCCTTTGTCCCTGAGCAAGGTTCTCCACTACAGCATGTAACAAGAGACTGGTTTACTGTCACGTCCTGCAGCAGCACTGCTCTGTGTGTTTCACCCAGGTAAATAAATACATGTACACGCCACGACTACCATACATACAACACATGTTTCTTCATAGCAAAGATCATCTGGACTTGGGGTGTGGTTGTAAATAAAATGTCATGGAGGCTCAAAGCACAACATCAAAACATGGTGTGAATACTTGTGTTATTGCTAGAGAATGACAGTAATCAGTGCTCGTTCTTACCTTTAGTACTTTAATTTATCGTAATACTGCTGTTACATATACAGTGTCTTGTTAAAATAAAAGTATTCATCAGGTACTTTGGCTTGAAGGACCCGGCGCCAGGAAGTAGTCTGACTCTTTATACAAGTTAATATCTGCTAACGTGCTAACATGTTAGCTAGGCACTAACACGTAAGCTTAAGCACTAAACTACATTAATTGACACGCTTATTTATTATTAATCTTTAAAACTCACAATTTAGTGTTCACTTCACATTTAGAAGAACAAATTAATAAGCTAACTTTTAATGAAACTAGCTGTTTGTTTGTGTATTGCTCAGGCTGTATGCTAATCTGAAAACGAATCCTTTTTGATATAATGTTACGCTAATATTATTATATTATATAATTATTAAAACTGTGAATATGAGCAGCTGAGTAGTTGTAATTTGGAGCTGTGAATTTGTCGAAATGGCTGCAAATTGAAGCCAGCATTGCTAGCATAATTAGCAAATGGTAATTTATTGCATTCTTAACTCTAATTAAGTTTTTTAAGGAGCTATATAGTGTTTTATCTGATATTGATTGTTAGCAGCTGCTACAAATAAGTAATAATTAATAAATTATAAAGTGCAAAATTAAAAGTGCTACTCGTATTTACAGTCTTAATGAAAAGTTAGGGTAACATTATTTCAAAAACAATTGTTAGCTTGGAGGTTAGCATACAGTCTGAGCAACTGAAAATAGCTAATTTCATTAAAACTTAGTTTATCTAACTGATATAATGTGGGAATGTTTCTAAGCCAGAATAACAGGGGGTTTTTCATTCTCCTCCTTCTGACAGGTAACACAGGCTCTCGTGAAGACAGTAGTAATATTCAGGTTAAAGAAACCTTCCAGACATTTTATTGCTGGAGTTGTGATGTCTAAGGTGAATATTGTTAAGGACAAGGATTAGGCCAAATGATGAATGTATGGGTTCTAGGCAGTACGGATGGTCCGCAGCTTTAATGAGACTTGCTGATGCTCTGCAGGGCTGCTGGTAGCTGCTAATGAGATTGCTGCGGTTCGTCTGGAAGTCGAGGCTGGGGAAATTCATTAGCACGCCTCTGTAAACCGTGAGAGGAACAGACAAACAAGGGAAATTGTTTGTTTGGGGCTTTGTCTCCGTTATTTGTGGTGTCTTTTTTTTTTAGAAGTCTGTCCCTTTAACTTTTCAAGAATGTTGGCTGGATGTGTGAATTTCAGATCTCTACCTGTGTGTGTGATGACAGCTGGTCTCCACATGCACAGCGCAGGATAAACAGTGTCAGGTGTGTGCAGGCAGAGAAGGCTCAAGCTGGGATTCTCTCTATTGAGAATCCTGGTGTTTCAGCAGAATCTTGCATGACCCCATTGGATCCTTGGATAAAAAGTCTTCAGCTCAGATTATCCCTCTGAGAGAAAACTGAGATCAGTATTTACAGCTGTCATGGTGTGTTTGTGTGTTGCCACCTGTATTTGACATTGTTCACCTGCTAAAACCACAGTTAGAATGGGCTTAGCACGATGAACACGCCCTGAGAGAAGGCCTGCAGTGTGATTAATTTTGCAAGCCGGCCTGCCAGCATTCTTTCAATTCCGCAAAATATAATTACACTGTTCTTTATTTTGTTGTGTAGTTCACAATCTGTGCAGAAGCAGAAAGAACTGAAGTTAGTTTACGCAGGCCTTGTGTTTAGTTCCTAAGTGTGTCCTTAGCTGAGACACATTGACAACACTAAGCTCCTTCACCACAGGGAATAATTATCAGTGACTAACAGGGTGGATGATCAGAGAGACGCCTGTTAATTCCAGCTTACATTATTGCCACAGGTCACATATTGAATAATCAATATTGTTTATTTACATTTGAAGTCACTGGTATGAATCTGCTGGCGAAATCCTCTCGACTGGTTAGTTTAAGGAAGACAGCTAAGATTATC
>JAUBNQ010000010.1:15217251-15229577 GCA_032353495.1 Ctenopoma kingsleyae | reverse complement strand
TGGCATCTACAGTATTTCACTTGCGTGGGTTTATTAATTTTGCCTCTTGTCGTGAACACACACTTTGTTAGATTTACCTCAGTTAGATAATAAGTTCAGGATATATATCAATATAAATCAACAAATGCATAGGTGACATATTGCAGTTAACCTGCTATAGTTCATGCTATATTCATAAAAGTGAACATAGCTAAGTAATCCTGCTGTCCTACCAAAAACAATGCATTACGTGATTCTATGGGTCATTTGGTAGGGCAGTCATCTACGAACCCCAGGGTTGGTGATTCGACTCCCAGTTCCCCCCGATTCCTGGCCGCATGTCGAATTGTTCCTGGACAAGACACTGAACCCCCAAAACCTTTGCACATAAAATGCAGCTGCCCGTCCATAAGAATTTCCCCGGGGGGGATTAATGTCGATTATTATTATTATGAATAGCATACTGATCAATTTACAATGTATAATTTAATTTATAAGCAGTAAAACTCACCTTTCCTAGTTTTCATGCTACAGGCTACTAATTGGGTGGTATAACCAGTAGCTTATGGTGACTAATGTTAGCAAACCTCTGACAGCTACTGCTTCAAAACTGATATTATTGAGTAATTTTTCTGTAGTGATGTTAGCGGTTGGTTTGAACAGCTACTTAATAGAAACAAAGGGATCTGATTCTTAGTTAAGATCCAGCAGGAATGGCTCTTAACTAAGAATCAGATTCCCATTTGTAGGCTTTTTTAAGCAACAACCAATGCTAGCGTGAATTCATAATTGCAAATTATGCACAGTCTTTTGCACTAAGTGATCATATTTTGTCTGCATTTTGCTTCTCCAGAGACACCTATCTCCTGAGGACTTCAAGCAGGTTTTCGGCATGACCTTGGAGCAGTTCGACCGCCTGGCCCTCTGGAAGAAGAACGACCTGAAGAAGAGGGCACGCCTTTTCTAGACAGAAAAAATCAACCAAGCAACATCTAAAGTATCTGTCTTGTCTGAAAGGAAGCAAAAATAAAATCAACCCATCTGAAATATCTATATATGCACCGCCATGATACCCCCTACCTTCCACCTGTGAAACGCCATGCCATCTGCCTGTGATGCCAAGGACGTGTGCTCTGTGCTCGCAACGTTGAGACAGCATCTATAGCTTTTTTTTGTATGCGATGTGGTCCGAATGTTTGACTGACAACCTCACACAAGAGGATGAGGAGCTGCGTTTGCATGGCCTTGTTGACGCTCCTCGCCTCCCTGTCTCCCACCTATCCCGACGCTTTCATACATCCTGGCAAAAAAAAAGTTGCTTTTTCTATTTCTACTGCAGGCCTTCCTCCAGGTTTCTGTGGTTTGGAGTGTTTTATGTGCGCCTTCTTCTACTGCGTCAAGCTGGACTTAACTCCCTGCCTTTATTTCTGTTTTTTCATCTGCAGCTAGTTTGTTTTCACTTTGCAATGGTTTATCATCTTACCTGCACCTATCTGCTGCTCTGCCTTTTCTCTCTCGCAGTCTCTCCATCATTTGAAGTTGTTCTCAGTGCATTGTTACATTGTCAAGCCACTTTATTTTTACACCCCTGCCACTACTTTGGGACAGTGCAGAGACTGCAGATTTGTACACACTCACTGTTCAAGCATGTCGAGGCCAAAGACAGGCATAAGAAACTATACTTCAGCCTCTCTGATCTTGTACTTCAGAAAAGTATCAAGAAGCACCTTAACAAATCCTTATGTTTTCAGTTTTTCTTCATCTTCTGTTCAACCTGAGTAGCTGGAGAGACTGGCCGGGTGGTTTTCATATGTGTGCCCTTTATATGGTTGAATGCGGCCCGTGTCTTACTCAAGGTTCTCTTAAACAAGCACAGATTGGGAGAGCTGGGGCTGGATAGGGGTCACAACATGAGTGAATCACAGATAGAGGGAGAAATAAAAAAGGGGGAGTACAGTACAAAAGGTTTCAGGGTGTACAGAGGTGTCAAAATGCAGCATTGCCAGACTGACATGCACTCACATTAAAAAACAAAACAAAACAAATGAAATTATTTTTATAAGCTATTTTTGACTTCTGGAAAGGATCATCACACCAATCATGAGTCACTGAGAGAATTCATGGTTTTGTTACAAGAAAAAACAGCCCATACAGACTTTAAGCTTCACAGACCTGCAGCAGCACTTACGCAGAACAAGTACGGTCTTGCTTGATTTAAAACTCAATACTTTAACTGTGTTATATCTTCTCAGATAGAGATTTAACTCTATATGTTTGTTGTTTGAAAGTGTCGTTGCATACAGTAAAAGCGTACGTATTTAAGCTGAAGTCTTGTCAGCTTTGCTTGATTTTTCCGGATCGTAACTTGATCAAGTTGCCAACTAACATACTGTAAAATGTATGTGAGCATATACTGGATATATACCAGGTAAATTTGTCTGTATACAAGCCATGTTGTTTAACTCTTCAGGCATGCATGAGGATGGGATAATGGGGTTTGTCCACTGACCTCAGATTAGAAACGTATAAAAACATTATCATCGATGTGGTTTGGGTGACTGATTATTTTCTAGTTAAACAACGTCAAATGAAGTGCCCGGGTCAGCTGCTTACATTAGCTTGTGTTATTATTATTTCATCACAATATGATGGAAAGGATTTTATTTTGAAAACCTTAAGGGTGTAGTGTCATATGAATAGAAAGCTTTGAAGAGAAACATATCAAATTTTAAGTTTGTTCTGAGTGTGAAAACAAATTTGTGCTCCTGTAAGTAACACACTAATTGTTGTCATCATAAAGTGTCATGTCGTCTTTCTAATATTCATCTGCTATTAAAGTGCTTTATCCAGAATACACAGTCACTGTGGACTGGAGTGTTTGACTTTCTCACACGGATGTTAAATTTATTTAGTAGATGTGTGGATGTCTAGTAGCATTTTTCTATCACATAGTACTACCTTGACTCAACTCGCTTTGTTTTAGTACCAGGTACTTTGATAATGCAAATATACAGGTAGACAAATTTTGGTTCAGGAAAATCAGAAGAGTCTGGGAAAAACTTGGCCTGTGGTTACAATAGTAACACTTCTCTCTGACTAGTCAGTTTTCATGTCACCTTTTGGTATTGCCTCAGCTTGCTTGGCACCTCAACAAATGCCCAGAAGAAGTACCAGGTCCCAGGTACTATCCACAACTTTTGCCTGATGGAAAACCAAATAAAGCGAGTTGAATGGACTCGAGCTAGTACCATGTCGGGGAAAATCACTATAACTATCTGGGATCTACTGTTATGAGACCGTCTCTCTTTCCTTGAGTATAAAACTATTTGAATTTGATAAATCATTTGCAAACAAAAGTGATGGTCCACATCTATCTGTTGGTGAGTAAACAGAGAGTCATAGATTCAGTTGGGTTTACGATCAAGCCATATATATGTATATATATGTATGACATGGCTGCCGACGGGGTGGGCAAACGGTCCCCTTTTCTGGTCCACGGCAGAAGAGGGGGCCCAGGGAATAATTTTTCAAATTGGGCCTATTTGTGGAAAAAATATGTAATATTTTAGGTGATGATGATGAGGCTGGAACAAGTGGAGCGGGAGAGGAAGCTATGGCCAGTCGTGTCATTATAAAAGAAGGTAGAAAACAGCATGTAAATATTTACCAGCCTCTAACATGACCTAACTGTCCAGTCCAGCTCATCTAAGATTTTGAGTTTTGAGGAAAAACTATTAAATGATCAATTTCTACTTCATAAGTCGTAAAGTAACATTTTGAATGCAAGACTTTTATTGGTAAGAAGAGTAGTTCTACTACAGTGTAGTATTGTTATTTATACTCAAGTAAATGATCTAAGTACTTATTACACCACTCCACTTCTAAGAAACATATTAAAGTTTCCCTTTTATTTTATGTGCTACTAGGCTACACAAAATTTGCCAAAGATTATAATTGAAATAAAAATATAATTAAACATATGATTTAGTCCTGCATTAAATTGCTTTCAAAGTAAATAATATCATAAGCATTCAGAGTGACCTTTGTACCAGATTTTCTTTAAAAAAAAAAAGAAAAAGGCATACTTATCAAAATAGTCTTCTGTGTTTTTTATTAATGAGCACGGTGTCCCACATGGCTGGGACCAACACAAGACCCGCCTCCCGTCCTGTGTCGCAGCCTGTGATTGGCTGTAATTGCTGTCTGTCACCGCTGCTGGTGGTGGGGTTTGACAGGCGTCTCCGCTCTGCCTCTATTGTCACCGGGACCGGGAGGAATACTGCTTTTAAACATGGAGAAGGAGAAAAACGACAAAAGTAAGCTGCTGTTTGGCTTCACACACTTTGTCCCAGTGGACTTTCATTCACAAGGTGGTCGCTGAGTGTTCTTCGTTAGCAGTTAGCTTGGTTTGTTGTCCCGCAGGTTAGCTCGCTCGGCTCGGCTCGGCTCGGCTCGGCTTCAGCTCCTAATAGAGATAAAAGTGATGAAGGAGGATGTTTGTTGGCTCGAAATGTCAAAAAAATGCAGAATGTTGACACGGAATGCCTGTTGAGACAGTGGTTTAGTGGTTTAACTACTTCCTTTGTACTTTAATGAATCTCATTAGCGGCCCTGAGGTTTCATTAAAGGGCAATTACGGTGTCTTTTTTGATACTGCGTCATAACTTCACAGTGTTTTACTATTGTATTGCTATTACAATAGCTGGTTGATTTACCTAGAGTCATTTTATATTATGTTTGACTCAAAGCTGTATTATTTGTGATATTTTGGAGCACAGAGATAAATCAGTACAACATGCAGGGATACAAAGGAGCATGTGGATGGAGATGACAGGACAAGAGGAAAGGAAGAGGAGGAGGAAACAGTGTGATTAATTGTCAGACTGTGGGTGTGCCATGCCCCAGGCTGGAGGCTGCAGGCTGCTCCCAGCATCAGCAGCCCCGCAGGAGGAGGGGGAACGAGGAGAGACCAGCTGGGAACCTGGATCTCTGTCAGCTCCCTGTGCTTTGACCTCCAGACAACAGCTCCCAAGGTCTTTCTGGAGGTGATAAAGCCAGTTTAATGGACAGATGATTCATTTCATTTAAAGAATTTATTCATTTATCACTTTAGTCATTTGGGGGCATTTTGTTCACTTTAGTAACATATTTTATTTAAAGCCACAGGCATCAACTGACCCCCCCCCTTTCCAGTTTACTGCAGCAGACTGTGGAATCAGGAGGGTTTTCCAGCAGCTTACTGATGTGGGACAAATCCAATTAATCAAATACAATAGAGCAACCAGACAGACAACACGGGAGGTTAAGAATAATTAGCCGGGAACTGTTGATAGGACAAAAAAAATCAACTGCCACTGGAAGTGACTCGTAATTCTTAAGCATTGTTCGTGTATTTAGGCCGATCTACATGTCTACTGTTAAACTTCCAGCTAAATCTGATTACAGTAGGTCGTGGAAATTTTGTGTTTGCATTAGTTATGCCATTAGTTACACGTGCGATGTGCCTCTTATACAGTATTTACATCA
Organism: Ctenopoma kingsleyae; assembly: GCA_032353495.1. NCBI lineage: Eukaryota > Metazoa > Chordata > Actinopteri > Anabantiformes > Anabantidae > Ctenopoma > Ctenopoma kingsleyae. The sequence continues at coordinate 15,224,072 of JAUBNQ010000010.1, read as the reverse complement.
GAACAACATTCATAATTTTTTTTTTTTTGGTTAAGTTTGTTTGTTCAGTTCAGTGTAGTACATTTTTTAAATATTAGTGTGAATACAGTACCTGAGTATATGTACCAGTACCAAGCATTGCTTTTTTTGATTGAAATGATGGAGTCTATCATTGGTAAAATATAAAAGCAGGAAGTATCATACCAAAGGCCTCAGTATTCTTCAAAGTGTTGAAACCATCTGAAAACTCCTGTTCACTTTCTTATTTACCATAGCTGACCTGGCTCTGTCCTGAATCAGAATTCCGAGAACTCTTTATACTTCAGCTCCTCATTGTCTTTAATATTTACCCCTTGTTGTCCATGCATGCTCGGGGCTCGGTATTTCCTCAGATGCTGGGATCAGCAGGCCGACTCGCCCCAGTTACTCGGCATGTGACAATGGACAATAGCAGGTAGCCAAGTGTATACATCCTGTTGCCTTGTAAAGGGGATGGAGCTGTGAGCCAACAACGTAACCTGCAGGCACAGAGCAGAGTGGAGCAGAAAGCCTCCCAGTAAACGCTGAGGAGGTCACGCTCATGCTTGTGAGTCTTATGATAGAACTGTGCATTTCTTTCTATCTCAACCCATAGGCTAAGCTTTGAGGTATCTGAGCAGCTGGCTCCATTATCCCAGCACTGTCAATACTGTTTGTCCTGCTGATGACATCACCACTATTGGACATCTGGGTCCTGTGTGTGTGTGTGTGTGTGTGCGTGTGTGTGTGTGTGTGTGTTGAGATGCCGTGGTAACAGTGTGAGTTGAAATTTGCCTCCCTCTAAGTGTATAATTTACACTTCAACTGCTGCCTTCAGGTTTGGCCTGAAAACACTGTAATTATGAGTTGCATCATACGGAAAGACAGAATTTTCTATGAAGATGAACCACTGTGGCGTTATTTTAATAATCACTATGACCGAACGTGTCTGTCTTCACCCTACGTTTAACTCATCACTGTCTTTCTTTGATTTTCTCCCCTCTCCTCCATCCTCACCATATTTTGCTTTTGTCCCCCCTTTGTTGCTCTCTTTCTTTTGTCTCTTCCTCCATATTCCCCCTCCCTCCTTAGCATTTCTATCCCACTGTGCTTTGCTTTAGGCCAGCATTTCCAGTCTGCTGTCTGTCTCCAGTTATCTCTCTCTCTCTCTCTCTCTTTCTCTCAGTCTCTTCAAACCTCTCTCTACCATTTCAGGTCCAGGTGTTTGCCTGCAAGTGTGAGCTCTGCCCTCATAGAGAGAAAATAATATAATATTTGGTCTGGATTGTACAGCGTGTGCATGCATACATACTCACTGTGTGTGGGTGTGTGCACTAACATTTTCTTTTGTGTTCTATTTTACTGACAAAAAAATACTGGGAAAAAATATTAGACACTGGTTAAAAACTACTTTATTAATTAACTATTATTATTAATTCTAACCCTTTTGAGCCATTCAGAGGTCGACTTACTGTTAAACGTTTTAAATGATCATTTAAAACTTGTGTTTTGGTTTTCTCTTTCTTTGTGTTGCCATTGTTAGATTTAGTTTGAAGAGATACGTATGTACAGTAGAAGAAATCGGGGGGGTCAAATATTAAGCACTGTATCATGGAAGGCAGGTTATTGTGTTGGTTATTGGTTGATCACAGTGTTGGAGAAAGTATTTTTGTACCTCTGCTGTTTGGAAAAGTCAGGGATGTATAATTGTTGTATGACAGTACAACATTCGGTATACTTACTAACAAGTGAGTTTGTTTCTCAGTAGTGAGTATGTTTGCAGAGAGCATTTGATGATTTAGCAGATCACATCTCACTCACTCGTGCTGATCTCTCTCTTTCTGCCTGTCCATGCTTGTGGGGAGAGAAAGGCAGAAATGCAGAAATTGCAATGCCTGTATTGTGAAGCAGAGGTGCTGAACTTCAAGTCGGGACACGGCCGGCATTTGCAGCTTACAACTAATGTGTTTGAATAGTTCAGACTCTGTCAGTACAAGTTCAGCAAACTGTCATTAGCTCCTGCTCTGGCTCCCCTCCGAGATACCAAAATTGATGCAAAATATATTATGTGAAACAACAAGTTGTCAGCAGGGCCGCAATGTTTCTGTCCTTGAACATCTCACTCACACTCAGAGTCAGGACGAGTGTGTTTTGGTTCTAGAAAAGGATCAGGATGTTTGTGTTGTGTCCTGCCGCTCATCACTGCAAAACACACGTAGTTGTTATTTTTTAAATGCCTTTTAATAATACAAACATGCACATCCATGCATGTGTATATATGCACATAACCCACAAATGTATCATATGTACCTGTATATACTAACTCCAAGTACTTACCTCCTGAGCACAGTTTTATATCCACAGGTCTTACACTTAACCTGAGCCACTATTCACCCCCTCAGGGAACAAAAACATGATAGCACGCGAACCTGAAAGCCAGAGGCGAGGGAATGAAAAGCATGTAAAAAGATGAATAGAAAGAAACCCACTCAAAGTAAGTCTTTGTAATTCAGTCATGTGTTTGGTAGATATTTTTTATTTGTTTTAGAGAGTGTTGGCGCTCGCTCGTGATCCTGCACTGGACAAAAACATCAAACTGTGTGTATTCTTGTACTTGAACAAAGATCAAATGTTCGTTCATGTACAGTGAAGGACAGTATGAGTCTTCATTTTCACAAAGGTGTAGTGAAAGGCTGTGGAATAATCAGCTAATGAGACTTTGAAACATGAGGTGTCTTACCAACAATCTTCGACATAAAGACATGTCTGTGCTCTATACTTCTACACTCTATTTTACTGATTCGTAAAAATCATCTCCAGGCTTTTTTAAGGCTGAAATATGTTTCAGATTAAGGTGAGTGTTAGGCTTTCAACGCGTGAAGAATGGTGTTGAAGAATGTTTAAGTCAACATTAGCTGTAGTAACTGTGTGTAAATGAGTGTGTGAATCAGGCAGGTTATGTGGGAGTCCTTCTACATTAAGATGTCATGTACCATCCAGACTCTGGTGCAGTCAGAGCAGGTTAAAGAAAGGCATTAGTGAGGGGGAGGTTTTCACTCTGCTCTGTGTGTGTGTGTGTGTGCGTGTGTGTGTGTGTGTGTGTGTGTGTGTGTGTGTGTGCGTGTGCGTATGTGTTTTTGATGGCAGAAGATGTCAAGGAATTTAACAGATGAATCCCTGGTGCTATGAGTCACTGTCTGAGGGGGTGTATGAGCTGCTTATTGATACCTGTGTGTGTGTGTGTGTGTGTGTGTGTGTGTGTTTGTGTGTAGAGTGAGTTAGTGCATGGGTGTGTAGTTGTTTCTTCACACACAGTTCAGTGAATTTGGTACACAGGAGAGTCTTTGTCTCACTCTTCCGCTGTCTTTCTCTTCCACCCTATAAAATATGTCTATCCCATGTCCCTACAGATTTTACTGTAGCTCTGCTATTTGTTACTATCTTCCAGTAACTTTACACCATCATTTCACACAATGCTGTTGTAGCAACATGCTAAGCTAATGAAATCTGAGAAAAAATATGCTGCTCACCTCTGAACACAGGAGTCGGAGATATTATTGAGGTAATGTAGGTACAGTGTTGCCAATAACTAGTCTGTCCACTAGGTGGCACAGACAGATTCATAGGTCTACTGTAAGATGCGCTCAGCAGTGTTTTCCACAGAATTTAAATTTTATGTGCGGTGTAGCTGAGTGGAGAGAATTAAAGAATAAAGGGGGTCGTACATGCTATGTACAGCTTGCTAACCTCGGCTTCCCAGCTGTATTCTAACATCAGCTTAGCTATGCTGACAGTGACAGGTACTCACAGGCGAGTCAATTCAGTTGTTAGTCAGTGCATTTACATGCACTTAAGTAGTCAGGATACAATCGGTTTTGTTGAGTAAACTGATTTGTAAACTATCATGTAAACTGGAAACCTGGTTTCTGTAATCAGGGTAGGGGATTAGAGAAACCTGATTTCCCCAGGTAGATTTCTCAAGGAAAACTCTGATTTCTCTGCCGTGTATGTATGTGAGGGACGAAAGTTGCAAACACTTTCAACTCATTCAGCAGGGAGAGCTGGATCAATGAAAGAGTAGATTATAACATGGAGTAATGCTGCCTCGTTTCTAAATCAAGTCCGCTTCAAAAACCAACACAAAGTGGAAGCAGTGTCTTCTGTTTCTGTCTTCTGAGTCAAGTGCATCTAAACACTAGAGGTGGGAATCACCAGAGACCCCACGATACGATTTTATACAATACAATATTATTGCGATTTTAAATGTTCTCCAATATGCTAAGTATTGCGATACGATATATTGTGATTATCATGTTTTTTTCAACTTCAAATTATGTCCATAAAGGTAAACTTTGTCAAAATACATTTAATCTAATCACTTCAATAATTTTTATTGCTGATTGCTGTCTGTATTATAGTTTATTCCAACTTAACTGAAATAAAATTAAAATATGTGGACCGGTATGCAATTACAATTATTTTGAACACTAAAAACTTTGATTTGTTTTTTAAAATTTGTAATCAAAATATCAATATTTGGTGTCCCTGTCGCGATACAATATCACCACACAAAAATATCACGATACTATGCTGTATTGATTTTTTCCCCTACCCCTAGTGAACACTGTCAGTAAGTCTGTGTGTGGGTGAGAGAGAGTGATACAGACGCTGAGAAACTAAATGTGCTATGTGTAGCTCTACAGTGAAATAAGTTTTCTTACTCATTAAAACAAAGAGAATCAATATGTGGTGGTCTAAGTTGATATTTTGGTGGACTGCTACCAATAAATGAATGTATGGGAAACACTGTGCAGTATATATCCCAGTTTTTAAATAACTTAATTTAATGCTGCACTGATCAATATTTTGCTATAAACATTGAGTCAAATGACTATGTGCAATATGACTGTGGTTGTTTATGGTGATGAACCATCACTTTTTCACAGCCTCTTAAGTAATGGTTAACTGTGTGTGATCTCCACTATGTTTACTCTGCTCTCTCTCCTCATGTACAGTGGTACAGGGTCCAACACATTTGTTTACAAGCTTTTACTGGACAGGTATTAAAGTTTGTTCATTAACGTTCACCCATTACTCTGTCACTCAGTAGTTACTGTAAAATGCTGTATAACTAAATAATGATTTAATCATTTAATTTAATAATCAAAGACGCCCAAAAAGGGTTTGTGTTAATAGCCAGGTGAGACATGCAGCTAACCATGTTTTGGTTCTTATTTCATTAGTTTATTATGTTGAGTTGTTGTGTTGAATAATGGTGCAAACTTTGACAGGCACACAGAAAGAAAATTGCCATAACACAGTAACCGGGAATCCAGTCACACAGTGGAAATGGCAGAAATACTGAAGCCTGTGTAGCACGAAATGATTTAGAAGTTGTTATTTTGACTTACATGGATTCCACATCTTCACCTTTAACCTGTGTCTCTCAATATCTCTCCTGTCCTTTGTGTTCCTCAGAAGTAGATAAAATGCTGACATGTGATGAGAAGAGATGGGAACAGAAAAAAACCGGCCTACAGACTCACACAAACACCCGGCAAACATCCCCCACATGGAAGTGATTGAATATGAGGGATGAGGAGATAACAGAGATGAAAGGGCGATTGATTGTTAGCACTTCAGCCACATACAAGGAAAAGTAAAGAGTCAAAAGTCGTGTGGTTTGAGTTGTGTCCAGCATAGACGTGTTAAAAGAGAAGTGGATGGAGTTTTAAGTTCATTTACCTTAAGGTAGCAGCGTGATGTGTGTGGATGTGGGGCACCCAGCTCCTGTTAGAAGCTAGCTGCAGTTTGCTAAATGGTTCACAGATGCTAACTCCTAAATGCAGTAATGTTAAATCAGGTAACATCCCTGTCAAAGTCAGTCTGTGTCCAGTCACTTTGACTGACCTACTGAATCATACAACACAAAACACAAGACATCCTTTACTACAATCCTTTACAATGGCCGGAATATGCTGTTGATATTGTTCTACTTGGGTAAAGCCATTGGCAGCCAGTGTTTTGTTTGGATGGATGGAGTTTCGTGTGTTGAGGTAGAATATAAAAATCATTAGACTTAATCCATAATGTTCTTTCTGGAATATTGCTATGTCAGTTCCTAACAACTAATAACTTTGAGTGTCATATCAAGCAATATGTGGTTCTCTCAGGCATTATATCTGCATATGTGTTGGATAATTGCAAAATTGCACATTACAAAAACAAAGACATACTGCAGTAACTTACAGTACTTGGCATATAGTACACCACAGTGCGTTAATGACAGCTGGGACAGGCTCAAGCACTCCTGCGACCCTTACAAGGACAGGTGGTTAAGATAATGGATGGATGGATTGAATCCTGTGTTGGTCTCCTGTAAGCTGCAGTTTGACATAGATAAGAACTTTCTTAATAGTTTGCAGTGCAATAATACTATATTTGTCTTTAGTTATATGTCTTTATTGGACTCAACCTTTTAATGCGATGCCTTCAAGTTATTAAATGGAGGTGTCCACTTGATAACATGCTGCCAAGTTCCTCCAGACGATAATGGCTTCAGATAAGTGAATTGAAACAGTAGGTAGAATTGTATGTGAGGAGTTCATATGGAGGACAGAGTGAAGGATCTGCTCAGTGTCCATGTGTTGCTCCATCGAATGTCAGACTGAAGTCAAAATCCAAACGCCAAGTAGATGCTGAAGGTGTTAGATTTATATTGTGTCATCACATTTTTCCTGCTATGCCTCATGCACAGCTGCTCTTATGCTTGGGTGTTGACTGTGGGTACTACACACACACACACACACACACACACACACACA
>JAUBNQ010000010.1:15197872-15210216 GCA_032353495.1 Ctenopoma kingsleyae | reverse complement strand
GATTAGCCAGCCATTTGTTTTGACAGGCATGTCCGAAGCAATTGTCTCCAACCACAATCTTTGTGTGTGTGTGTGTGCGTGTGTGTGTGTGGCCCTTTGCTGCCTGTTGTGCTGAACTCAAGGCTCTTTGTTTCTGGGGAAAGAGGCCAAACTGTGAGACAGAGTGAATACGAAAGACTAAAGTTACACTTCAAATGTGTTACATATGTAGAATTAAAGTGGTATAAGTCAATATTTGTATATCAACAATGGCTCAGATTACTGTTTGTAAAGTGAAAGGTGTCACTTCTAATAACAGATCCACAAATTATAATCTCACCCAACTCTGCAGTTCCCCACAGCTCTATGGAGGCTTTCAGCCTTTTTAGCTGATTGTTTGGTTGTAATTTCTCCATGTTTTGCTCTCATCAACTGATAAGCTTTCATAAATCCTCTGTATGCTACCTGCTCAGCATCGAAATAGCTAGACAAACTGAGCTAGCTAGCTCGCTGAAAAACAGTGGATATCTTATTAGCTGAAGGTCCAGTTAGACCCAGTGTTGTCTATGTAGCAACTTTGTCACTAGATGTAGTGATTTTTTAGACCACTTAAGTAAGTATTTTTCAAGCAAGTGACAGATCTAATGATTAGTAATAGTCTTTAGGTACTAGGTAGATAAATTCACTAAAATGTGTCAGTGAATGTTCTCCCCTGTGGTTTGATGATGCCTCACACCTGAGGTTATTGGGTCGTCCACATTTCCAAAACGTCTTTCTGAGATTGTGCATACTACTTTATGTGGGAGACAAAAAGTTACGTCAAATTAGCGGGCGGGGCTGTTTTGTCTTAGACTCTTCGGTATTTGACTCAGACTTGTCTCGGATTTGGCCAATGGACTCGCCAAATACTTTAAAGGACTTAACTGAGTTTCTTCATTTTTTTCTTCCCTGATATGAACATCCTCCTTCCTTTCCTCCTTCCTAAATTATAGTGCAATCATAGATGTACTATCGCTAGCATCACAATAATTACAAACAAGTGAATGTTAAATATTAGTTTTTCTGTCTTGATGTGCTCTAAATCTCATTTAGACTAGGAATGAAAAACACATCACTCCTAGTATGTATTTCCATCAAGCTACAACATGCTTACTTCAACTTTACAGTTTACACTTCCCATTTTCCCAGCTTGGAAAAATAAGCTCCAGCAAAGACCTGCAAACAGACCTACAAAATTGTTACATCTTGTGTGTCCGTCCACACATTGGCTCCTAATAGGATCTTTACATAATGGAAAAACATAGCACAGAAAATCCATGATTAATACATTTCTAAACAATGTGCCATACATTAAAACATAGTACTGAGTACCACACACATATATTCCCTGCAGCACTAGGTCAGTTACAAGAACATTACAGTGATTATCCTTTATGGAATAACAACCTCCGTCATTCTAAGGTTGTCCTTGAACTAGTAGAAAGGTGAGGCCTTGTTTGCTCCCTCAGTCTCACGTTCCTCACTGAAATAGTGCAGTCCTGAGGAAAAAAAACACACAACATCGGATAGCCTCAGTGTGACTGCCCCTTCTCTTCCACCTCCCCAACCCTTGGTGGCAGATGGGATGTTGAACTCAGGCTGCGTGCTGTAGCCCCTGGGGATGGAGAGAGTCAGCAGCTTATGGTAATGGGTTATAATTAGGGAAGTCAGCCTCCCTCTCTCTTTGTTTAAATGTTTATTTCCTTCCCTCCTGTATGTGGCCTGACCTCAACAAAGTGTAATTAAAGCCGCTCATGACCAAGTCTGAAGTTACAGGGGTGGAATTCATGTCGATAGATGCGGTCCCATGTGTATATCATCAGAATTACAAGCAATTATGAGTAAGGAGGTCACAGCAGGTCTCTTACAGCTCCAGACTGTTCAAGACTTATATTATAAAGTATGGATCTGAGGGGCATACAGTGTTTTATACTGCTGTATCTACGTACATGTGGCGCAGAACACAAAATGGAAATTACATTTCCCTTATAAGACAAAAACATTGAATCAAAGTATATTTAGAATATGAGCATTAAGAAATTGAGATCTGGTTGTGGCAGACTATCCATGCAGACAGAGAGGAGGAGAAGGAGGAGGAGAAAGGATGGCATATGAAAATAGGACTGAAATGCTGACTTCATGTGCACTCAGGTAAATCTCATTTTGAGACTTGGACATAAAGTTGACTACAAATTCCTGTGTAATGTGTAGAAAAGAAAGATGACATGCAAATCTATTTATGTCATGAATAATTATACTAAATAGATATACAGTGATGATAAACAACATTGTTTTGATAGAGCATACTTACTATACGTTATACAGTAATAAACATAAGCATTGAAATTTATAAAACAAACAAAAAGCTCTCATTCTAAAATGTAAAATGTAGTGTAAACTGAACTGTTAACATTATTAGAGTTCCTTTATCAAAAGTTCAGTTTTATTTTTCAATCCGGTCAAGAAGTGTCCGTATTTCCCATTGTACTTAAATGCAGCGTAAGGATCCATGCAGGCAGTTTGCAGGAGAGAGGGCGAGAGTGGCAGAGAGACATCTGGACAAGCAGAGGGGAGGAGGGAAGAAGGAGGAGGAGAAAGATCCGGAGAAAAAGTTTGAAAGAGACGGAGAGACGTTCCAGAGGCCGGCTCGCTAGAAGAGGAATACTCGGAGGTTGAAACAGGAGTTAGGAAACAAAGGCCTGAAGACTGTGCGCGTGTGTTTATTTGTTTGGATTTTACCGCTGTCGGGGAGCCGCTGGGCACGCGCCTGCGTCCTGTGCGCGTGCTGATTAGATGAGTTGGAGCTCACGATGAGGAGCGACCCTGTTCTGTTCACTTCCAGCAGGGGTGAGTGGCTCCACCTGGGGTGTTAGTTTTTCACTCTATTTGATTTAATCGTGAAAAGTCACCCATAATAGTTTATATAAGTTTTCCCATAACCAGTTTTTCTGCGGATCCCGGGAGGTGCAATGGGGGGAAAACTAATTCGTGCGCTCCATTATTAGCCTTTTTTGTGTCAAACAACCTCTTTCAAGCTCAGTCTGTCCCTCTCTGGCAGCTCAAGTAAAGGTGAACTGACTTCTGCTCACTAGAAAACGTCTGAACGTCAGGCTTTTATGCATTTTACATGTCCATAAACATTAGTGAGAGCATGAAAGTGATAATATTATCTGAAACTGCAAGTATTAGCTTAAACTAACTATGCAGCATATTCATCCACATGATGCTATAGCTGAAATTTGATATCTGACTGTTCGTCATAAATTAAAACCATGTTCAGTCTTGTTGGGGACGTTTAACTCAGACAGATGTGTGCAAACAATCCAGTGTGCAGAGGCGCACACTTCACCCATAAGTCAGGCTTTCAGGCGCCTGATCAGCCTTGTTTTCTAGCATTGTGAGTGTGAAAATACAGTGTCTTAATACAATGTTGCCACATAACAGATCCAGACCTGTCAACAACACATGTTGCATGCTGCACTAAAACATAAAATATGGTATCAGTAGGGTTCTTAAAGTTACTGTCTAATAATTCTGAGAAACCATGCTACTAGACAGGCTACACACCCTTTACCTTTACATATTTTCTACCAGATTTAGCTAAAGCTGCTAGTGCCCTGTTCAGATTAACACTGGGGTAATGCCAGACTGCAGCTGGAGGTTTCCCAACATGACCCAGGAATGACAAGACAAACGCCTTATATCACTAATGTCTCCTGCTCGAGTCCTACAATAACAGGACCTATGCTAGCAGCTGCAGGGTATCAGGTAGCTCAGCAACGCTTCTCTGCCTTGCATTTGGCGAGGTTCTGACAGACAGCCATTGTGTAGAGGGGTTATAATCACATCTCAGTGGCACACTAGAACATAGTAGATTGTGTTTTGGTTTGGGATTTGTGCAAGGGTTTAACCAATATGAGTCTAAGCCACGAACAAATATGTAGGTATGTAATAAATAGTGAACCCAGTCAGTTTACTCAGTATCCAAAAAAATTTTTGACTAGCAGGACAGTTATAAGAGGGTGCTTCTAAGGGGAAAAGGCATTATTGTTCCCTCTGTTATTTGAGCTTTATCACAGTGGTGATTAGTGGTGATTTGTCTTGTAGCGAGTCATGCCTTGACTCACTTCATGCTCTGGTCAGTGTTTACATTTAGCAGCAGATCATCACAACAGCTTCTCTTACTTTCAGTGAATGTGATCAGAGGTACAGACATAGCAGAAAGTGGCTGAGTGAAATTCAGGTCCACATCCTCACAAAATGTGTGATCTTGTGAGCTATGTACTTGTTACTTACTTGTTTTGACTACTTTCATGCCATCAAGATCACTTTAGCAGAATCAAGCACCCTTTTTAGCAAGGTCTTGTTTTAGAGCCATCCCCCTTATTGGACACCACATTTTAGTAGAAAAAAATGCACAAAAGTGCTGAAGCGTTAAAGTGTTTATTGCTACTTATTATTGCAGCTTTCCTATGAGTCGACCAGTGATTAATTAGGGGGTGTGTGATGTGGGTAATGGGTACATAGTGTTACCATTCTGCCCTGCTTGGCCCATTTGGTTCTGCTTTAGAGTTGGGGGTCGTTTTTCCTTTCTCTGTTTTCCCCTTTAGAGCTTTTATTTGCTAGGACGATGATTGAAGTTTAAAAGCCTTCATCTGTCAGACATGGGAGCCCCCTCCTTTTTTTGGTGGCAAGGAGAAGATGGCTCCCTGGAGAGCAGAGATGAGCAGAAATGAGTTTGTAATCTCTCCGTCCTTCCCTCCAAAGCCAGCCTGTCAGTAAGCTGGCATGCGGGAACAGAGACTTTAATTTTGGGCCCACTAATCATAGCCCTCCCGGCCTTACCCCCGTGTCAGTATCCATCTGGAAAAACATAGGGAGAAGGATGGAGATCTTGGGCCAAGCTCGAGTACAATTCAGAAGACCCTGATGCGTTGCCAAATAGCACAGTTTCATGTGGCTTAAATGCAACTGGCAACCCACCTACTGATTTAACATCATCAACCAAGCATTTGCCTTTGGATTTCTGCCTCAGAATATAAAACTAACAATTGAAATAGTCCTATTTAGTGTTGGCATTGATAGTTACTTTGGTAATATGGGTGTATTAGGAGAGGATCATTTCTGATGAGCCTCACCAGGCCTCTTTAATAGGCTTATTGTTGTAATAGGATGAGACAGTTAGCTTGTTAGCCGGTCTGTCTTTCTTGGACAAAGCTGTTAGGATTACACGACCAAAGCTGTGTTGGTGGTGTGCCGTCATGGGGGAATTTGCTGGAGCTAATGTAAAGGTGGTGATGCTGGTCTGGGAGATTAAGGGAGTTCCTCCAGTAGAGATGTCAATAAAAGACAATAAAAAGAATGGTTGAGGAAAAGACTTGTGCAGTGGACATACTTATGAACACATATTGTGTTTGCACATGTAATTTACATTTACTGTGCTTCATTCCAACCTGTGCTTGGAAGCTTTCTGTCCACTGTCATTTAGCATGGTGCTAGGAGTGTTTGTGGAGGTACTGATGTGTCGCCCTGATAATAGCAGATGTTGATTAGTGAAAAGGGTTGGAGCTGTCAGCAACAGTCTGGACAGGACTGTTTAAGCATCTAAAGATAAAATCCTGCTGGGATAAAACCAGTTTAGGTTTCAGGCAATTATAGTTCAGCCGTGCATCCACAGTTTGTGATCATTCCAGTGGCCTTGCCTATATCTGGCCTGGGTGGTTGTGTCATCAGTGGATAAATGTTCCCATGATGATTTAGTAGGTTTGAAACTTCCACAACCTCACTAATCAAAAGGTTCTGTAAAATGTGACAACCGTTTTTCACAGCCAGCCAGCTACGATTCCCAGTCCAATCAAGGAAACCACATATCTTCAATTTCAACCAGAAGATACATAGAATGCCAAAGCTGGAGCTTCTGCTCACTTCCCCGCCATCAGTTTACTCCGTCTCCCTCTATTTTACTTGTGGCTTTTAACTGAGCACCCTCTAATTACATTTTTAAAAGAGATACCAGAGAGAGCATCATCACTCTCAACTCTGTCTTTAGTTTGCTTTTGGACAAGCCATCTTTTCTCCCACCTTATTCCTCAATCCTCCTCTTCTCTTACATCTTCAGTAAACCTCCGTCAAGACAGCCCTATCTCTCCATCTCTAACCTTTTCTTCTCCTGATCAGGGTTTTGCAGATGGGTATTTGCGGGTTGGGGAAACATCTGCTCGCGGGCTAAACCACCTGTACAGTTCGATAGCAATCAGCCCCGCTCTGTGATGTTTGCTTGGCATGTCCAGTGGAACGAAGAAAACATACAAACCTCATAATTACAGAGCGGCTCAACAGGGAGAGAGCGAGACTGCTTGTCTTTCATCATAAACTAATGCAGCATCGCCCTATCCTCTGATCTGTTCAGAACTCTCCCTCTTTCTTGGTGCTCGTCCAAGTTGAGGCTTTGCAAATCCTTTATGAAACTGTTAAGGTAATATTTGTCACCAATAGCGCACCAAACGTTTTCCCATTGTAAGAACAGAATATGTTGAATATGTTTGTTTTTTTTTCACTCTGAAGGCTGTTTTCTGATATGGAGCAGAAAAAGTTATTTTACAAGATTTATGTATTCACAAAAATGCTAATCATCATTCTTGGCCTTCAGGTCATTCTTATTATTTAGTTGTTTAGAGGCTTTCAACCCTATTACATAGTCTTCATCAGTATTTGAATAATTGTAATTTAGCATTATTATAATAGTATAAACATTTAGCCCCTTCGTGGTTTGATCAAACTCCATTAATTTCTATATAATCATATATATTATGCAAACAAATGCCTTCCTGCTGTTTTTCGGTGGCTCGTTGGAGGCAGTAACCATGACGATGCCAGACCATAAACCAACCTCAATTAACAACAAACCACCATCTTACTGTAACACTGGAGCCACATTGCAGTTAAGCTTCCCAGAACCACAGAAAGCGCTCACTGAGGATGACTGGCTGGTTGATGGGTGGCTCATTAAGTGGTTCAGGCTTCTCATGCATCCGTTGCCTACGTCAGCAGTCCTTTCGGCCTGGAGGAGGAATCTATCACCTGCAGCAGAGAAGCACGCCATGTGCCGCTGCCTCAAAATGGGAAAGGTACTGGCACACATGACCTCAGATTTTTTTAATGTAGCTGGAAATAGCAGATGTTTCCAAAAACAGCGATATTTGATGTGGCATGGTGACAGAGACTAGCGTGAGCCGTCTTTAGATGTGGATTTAAGTTCTGTAACACATGTTGTTCTCTTCTGATATTCCCACAGTAACCACCTGAGCAGGTTATTTAGTCAAGCACTCAAGATTGTTTGTGTGAGTACATTGAGGGACAACAATTGAGGGAAAATTTCCAAGATAATTTTATGTTGTCCCAACCAGACTGAGCTGGTTTTGTTGTTGAGTTTTAGCCCTTTTAACTCTTTCTGCACAGTTGTTACTTCTATTTATGTTTATGGCAGTGTAATCTCTCATGATAAAAACTCAGGCCTGTGGACATTTATGTGACCAAGGTACAAAGAAGATATTGTCCATCACATTTAGAGCTTCACACCTGCAACACACTCAAAATAAAGTTGGGACAGAGTGATGTTGCTTGTTTATTGATACTTTTTAATGGTTCAGGAACGGAGGGTACTAAATATTGCAGTTTTACAAGTGGAATATTTGCGCATTCTTGCTTGATGCAAGACTTTAGCTGCTCCATAGTGCAAGGATGCCGTTGTCTGATTCTCTTCGCCGCAATTCAATTCAACTTTATTTATATAGCTCTAAATCACAACGAAACTCACCTCAAGGCACTTTACATTGTCAGGTTTAAGACCTTACAGAATATAAGTATATACAGAGCTATATAGAAAACCCAACAGTCCCACTTGATCAAGCACAAGGCGACAGTGGAGAGGAAAAACTCCCTCTAGAGGAAGAAACCTCCAGCAGAACCAGGCTCAGGGTGGGCGGTCATCTGCCTCGACCGGTTGGGGTGAGTGGACAGAGGAGAGAGAAAAGAACAGCAGATAACAGATATCAAAACAACAACAAGGAGCAGCAGACGAGGCACTGGGCAGGTTGGTAGGACCACTGGCTGCAAACTGGAATCACAGCTCCAAGATCGAGGACACCTGCAGAAAGGGAGAGAGAGAGAGAGAGACAGAGAGGACGAAGCACGACTAGGGGTGAGAGAAGACACAAAGTTAATATCATGCAATGATGGCATTATAGTGGACAGAGAGAAAGAAGCGGAACTTAGGAGTAATGTGGGAGGTCCCCCAACAGACTAAAGAGTCACCTGAACCATCTCTAACTATAAGCTTTATCAAAAAGGAAAGTTTTAAGCCTAGTCTTAAAGGTAGAGAGAGTGTCTGCCTCCTGAACCTGGATTGGGAGCTGGTTCCACAGGAGAGGAGCTTGATAACTAAAGGCTCTGCCTCCCAGTCTTATCATTTAGAAACTCTAGGAACCACAAGTAGACCAGCAGTCTGAGAGCAAAGTGCTCTGCTGGGATAATAATCTCAATGGGAGATTGATCTGGACTGCAGCCATACCTCACATCCATGGTACCCTCTCACATACTGTGCATAAATCAGCCATGCCATGGGCACTGATGCAACACCATACCATCACAGATGCTGGCTCTTGCAACTTTTGGTGATAACAATGGTCGTCCTTTCTGAAATGTGCCTCCTCTGATAGACATGTTTCCATTGTCTTTCTGTCCACCTGAGAATTTAAGGTGTTTATGCACAGAATTGATGTTTACCTTTACTTTTGCATGTAAAACTGCAATAGTACTTTTACTTTTAGTTTTCTAATGTGGAGACAAAGAACAACACACACGTTTAGCTTGAAAATGGCACCTTGACTTAAATTTCTACACAAGTTCCATTTTCGGTTCTGTTAAATGAGTTTCATGTTACTTTCCATTTGTCTTTTTTAGAAAATGACAACCCTGTAATGAGTTGATCTGCCTCAAAACATCTTGTATGGCATTTGTATTGAAACAAACTTGAAAACTGAAGCTGCAAAGCTTGTAATCCTGGCCAAAACTCAACCCCCACTTATCCAAGTAAACTGACTAAGAGCATGTGTTGATTTACGTGAATGGGATTGCTTTGTAATGACGATGGTTTGTAATTAGGATGAGGAGGATACATTTTCTCAAGGGAAAAACTACTGTCTTTAACTCTACTGAGAAAAACTGGATTTATCCTAATAGTGTGTGTGTGTTTGAGAAAGAGAATGTACAACCAATAATATTTGATTATCAAGTTATGATGCACATGCGTGTGTGTAGGCAGATCCTGACCTAAAAACCTGTCAAACACCCAGACTAAACTCATCCCCAAAGTGTTAAAGACACAGTTGTTAACAAGAAGCAGACACCTGAAGCAGACAGACACACACGCAGAATGGGACAACATCTGTCAGTGTGCTGTCAATCACAACAGCTGGATTCTGGGAAGAGCGCAGAAAGCCCTCCTCTCTCTAACCTGGCTAAGCATTTTTTGCACTAACAACAACAAAACCGTGGGGTCTCAAGTTCTCTGAGACCCACACATGACCCCGTTGACTTGCACAAACACACAGATACACACCTCACCCAGGAAAAACCCCTTTGTTCTGAGCTCCGGGAAATGTGAATATTTTGGAGTGAAAACATCTTCAGCTTGTTTTAGTGGGTTTGTGTGTGTGTGTGTGTGTGTGTGTGTAGATGTAGGTGTAGGAATTAATTTTTTTTTTTTCTTTGGAAAGACCTATTATTTGTCATGCAAGCCTAGTGTTGACAATACAAATGTGGTTAGAGATAAATTATACTAATATGGATACATTTTTCTAAAAGAAAGGTTGTACTTTTGATATATTTATGTGGAAATGATAATAGTAGTGGTACAGTTGGGTAGAGAGAAAGACTGGAGAGAATGGTAGTGAAGGAAGGAGCTGAATGACAAACAATGGCAGAAAGAAAGGGGTGAGTTTTTGAAGAGAGGGCGTGGGCGGTTTGTTTGCATGACGAGGTATTTGTCTGCTCACCCTCAGGCCTTGTTTGAGGGTGGTCCTCCTTGCTCCGCGCCACTTGATTTTTTTCCCCCTCGGCACGCTTAGGTGATCTGGAGAGCTGGTTTCAGTTTTTTTAATGACACACACGTACGCACACGTATGCACACACATATTTAGCATTTTGACCACCGTGGTGGAGGTAGAGTATTACACAGGTTGCGCAGAGCTGTGTGAAACAGTAAATGTTGCAGTAAAGAGAGCTCGGCTGTTCTCGCACTAATATAAAAACAAGCACAGTGAAAGTGATCCGGGGTGTGTGGCTGTACAGTTAGAGATGTTAGTGCTTCTCTGCTTTGTAGATTTGTTTCTCTTTAAATAAAGGCTGACAGATTTGGTTGTGATGATTGATTGTGCTTCCATGTGACCAGCAAAGCTTACAGATGCCTCCAAAGCCTGTAACTATCAATTACTTTTTTTTGACTATGAAATGTCAAAACGTAGTAAAAAACGCCTGTGAAAACTCAAAGTACTCAAAGTCTTGTCTTCAGTTATGCTGGATTTGTCTGATCAACAGACCATAACTGAAATATGTTGTGTAATATGCAGGGTTTCCCCTACCATTATACAAGGGGACCCCACCCACCCCCCAAACCCCCACCCCCATCCCCAAGACGGTCAAGTTAATGTTATTTAATTAGATTTTCTGTACAGCGCCAGATCACATTAGAAATCATTTCAGGTTTCCTTTCCTATAGAACAGGTCTGTATGTTGTTCTTTTAAACTAACTAAACAACCTCATGTCTTGTTATTGTGCCATGACGGTTTCATCTCTGTCTCTCTCCGCGATGGGTACACACAAAGACACTCGCGGACGCACACAGATGAACTCACCAGCTGACAGAGAGCACGCGTTGGGAAATTTCACTTTTAAATCATAAAGACCAAAACACACACACATTGAATAACATATTTCTACAGTCAGGAACCTTCCAGCTGTTTGTAGAATTGTGCGTTTGGAGACATCACGTAAAAGGATCCATATGAACATTTCCACAGTGAGAAGTTCTGTGCGCATTTCTGCAGGCGTTGACAGCGCTAACTTTATTAATTATTCATGATTATTAATTGTCCCCGACACCGATTCACAATCAGTCAGAGTGTGACAGTAAATTATTTCGTGAAGTTTTCCACATTCTGTGCTCAGGTGCTGCATCAGGAAAGTCTGCATATTTAAAATACACAATAACCACTGCAAAACTACAAAAACTGAATCATAACCAAGTAGTGGAGTAGTAGAAAAAGTTGTCAAAGTACGGCGGCCGACACATTTCAATCCAAAAAAATGAATGCATGGTTTGACACTGGGGAAACAGAACAGGAGCTAATCCTGCGAATGGTTTGTTCTGCGATTGGTTCCCCCCCAAACACTTAAAACCTAGGGGATTCACTGATATGTGACAAAGACACCAGCAAATGTTGGCATTTTTATCCCTAATATGCTTCAACTGATTAATCAGTGATCAAAATAGCTTCCAAAATTTCTTTTGATTGGTTAACTTCATGGACCAATTTTGACCCACTGAGCTTACTATACTTGCTGTGCAATGAAGTACTTTAGTGTCACTTCCAATTTGGTGGTTTAGATATGTCTGCTTATGTACAAGCTGTGTAATCATTGCTAAAACTATGTGAACACATGAAGTTGGCTTGAAGACCTGGCTTACACATAGTTATTGTTTTTTAACCTGAAGGTGTTGAATGGATCTGAGGAGGATCTGGCCTGAGCAGGTCAGTCAAGTTCTTCCACACCAAACTGGCAAAACCATTTCGTCATGGAGCAGGATTTGTTTACAGGGGCATCGCCAAGCTCTTCTCAACTTTCACTCTCTCCTGGCTGGTTTACCTTTCAGGTTCTTTTACCACTACCTCCAAACCTCGCTCCCCAGCCCTCTCTCTACTGTAGTAATCAGATTATGTGAAGAATGTGTGAAAGCGGCTGTGTATGTTTTCTGCTGTCTGAATAGCTGAACCTGTCCTGCAGCTATGAAAAAAATAATTACAGTGGAAATCCATATAAATGCCAGCTACCAGCAGTCTCACCTGTTTTTGGTTAATCTGGACTCAGCATGCCACACCCTGTGCTGATAGGTCGTGTGAATTATGATCAGATGTGGTATTTGGATGTACAGACATGGACAAAATTGTTGGTACCCTTCGGTCAATGAAAAAAACTCACAATGGTCACAGAAATAACTTTAATCTGACAAAAGTAATAATAAATAAAAATTCTATGAATGTTAACC
>JAUBNQ010000010.1:15171036-15184784 GCA_032353495.1 Ctenopoma kingsleyae | reverse complement strand
CCCTCCATGATTTCTAAGTGGGAGAACTTGCAAAATCGCAGGGTGTTCAAATACTTATGTTCCTCACTGTAGTCTATAGCAGCATAACTACTGTAAGAGATGGTTCATAATCACCTCAGCCTGGTCTGACTATAAGCTTTAACAAAAAGGAAGGTTTTAAACCTGGTCTTGAAAGTAGAGAGGCTGTCTGATTCCTTAACCCAAAAACAAGAGCTGGTGTCAAGTTTGCATTAACTGGAGACTTTTTAGGGAGTTAAAAGGAAGATGAGTTGTTGATGCTGGAGGGATTACAAAACAGTTTACAAGTCAACTGTCAGACAGACTGTGTACAAACATAGAACATTCAAGGCCATTATTACCCTCCCCAGGAGGTTGTACAACAAAGATTACACAAAGAGTAAGGCATGTTATAGTCCAAGAAGTTACAAGGAACCCCAGAGAAGCATCTGGGAAACCAAAGGCAGCATCTTCTGTAATATGAATGCCAGGAGAACTTTCAACAATGCTGGTGTTGATGGAAGAGCTACAAGGAGGAAACCAATATCTTCCAAAACATAATTGCTGCTGCACATGTACACATGTGCATCAAGACAGCACGAATAACTTGACAACCGAACACTAGCATAGTTAGCATAGCAAACTAATCCCATCTGTGAAACATACTGATGGCAGTACCAAGATTTGGGCCTGCTTTGCTGTCCCTGGACCAGGAGAGGGTGATGCTGCTATGAATTGTGTAAGCACATTCTACAGGAAAATACCAAGGTACCGATCCGTTAACTGAAGCTCAACAAGAAATACATCATGCAGTAAGACAATAACTCTTAACACACAAGTAATGTTTTGGATGGATTTGTCAAAGTCATGACCTTAATCCCATAGAAATCCTGTGTAAGGACCTGAAGTAGGCAACTGATGCAAGGAAGCCAACCAACAGTTGAAGATAAAGGTGTTCTGTCAGGAGTAATGGGTTTAAATCTCTGCAGACTGATGTACACCGCTGATAAAGAGTTACCAGAAACATTGTTGAAATTATTGCTGCAAAAGGGGTGATGCTAGTTAAAGAATGCAATGGTTCACTCACTTTTGGCACAGACAAATGTAATTCACTATATTAACTAAATGAATGCAAAGTGTAATTTTGTCCCATTTGTTTAGTTGGGTCCACTTTATCTACTTTAATACTTTTGTGAAAAACTGATGACGTTTGAATTCATATTTATGCAGAAATAGATACTATTGTACATAAATACCTTCATATGACTTTTTACTCAGTTCTAGAAAAATAGACTGGTTTCACTTCAGATATAGACCTCCAGGTAAAGCATTGCCACCCCATCCTTCTTTCCAGAGCCGTGGGTCACCAGCTCCTCCTGGCTCCCACCAGCTCCTGCTGACCCACATTACACCTCATTGTGAGGTGAGAGAAATGCAGGAAGTACCCAACCCATTCTCACTCAACAGTTATTTTTTCAGCTTAGCCAGCTAGCTGGCAAATCCGCCAGTAACGACACTCTGGTGAATGCACCTGCTTTACAAAATACACACTTAACTCGCCAGCCAGAGGCAGGAAAGGAGAAAAAGTGATGAAGGGGAAGTGAGCAACGGAGTTTAACATGGGAGCTGTAAGAACCGTTTTGTTTTGTCAGAAGTAACACTAGCATGGGTGTTTCATGTATAAACAGAGAGGTAGAAAACTTAGATGTGTATCACAGATTTGGCAGCTCTTAAGCTTGGACAATGCCTTAAGTGCTGCAGAGAGGGGATTTTACACAGTTTTAGTATGTGTGTGTTCAACTATCACAGTGTTGTTTTTCATTTTTCATGCTGCTTTTCTGTATTGGTATATATGAAGTGAAAAAGAGGGCTGTTATGTAAAGAGTGTGTGTGCTGGCTGATCAGCTGACAGCCAGACTGAGTTCCTCTCTGACACAATGGGGCTTTCAGTAATACAGCTGGACAGCTGCCACTGTTTCAACCACCACAATGAGTGCTGTGGTTTGTTATCACAGCGTATTATCACTGATAACCCAAATTTATACACACCGAGTGACCTGACAGTACTAGATCAGCACCAACACAAAATACTCAATATGCAATACTAATACATTTCCCCTCGTCATGCTTGAGGGTTTTATATTATCACATTAGAACATCAAATACTTCCATTGGAGCATAAATCTCACATTTGTTAAGCTTTAAGCTGTTAAGTTAAATCAAATTGTGCTTTAGACACATACTCGGGACAAACCACCCATACATCACCTCAGTATATTCTAGGCACATCAGAGTTTCAGTACTAACTGCGAAGGCTGTGATTCATGTGATTGTCTTTTACAAGCTAGCTAGCTCAGGGTTATCCCGGGACAAAGGCACGCTAGGTGAACCTGGAGGCTGATGGCTGATGCTCTTTGTACTTTCATCTGCTCCTGCAGTCTGGCATCAATTTATAACTCATTGCTTTAGCTTGACCTCACGCTTAAGCTTCAAAGAATGTAGGTGGGCTGGGGGAGTGTTTAATTTGCATTAATATATGTCCGCATTGTGTCCCAGCTGGCCTTTTTTGACTTTCTGCCGGTTTTTACGGGGTCATACTCTTGCATACTGCTTGAAAAACTTTCAAGTTTGTAGAGGTGTAATTATATGGCAACAGCTGATCTCAATCCTTTGATCAGTCCTTTAGTCATCTGACAAAAGGCAAGACTGAAAACACGTGTGCGTGATTAAATATGGGTGGTGGTAGCTTGAGGAGCTGCTGCGACCAGCTGAAAAAAAACCTGGTCAAGGAAAGTGAAGGAGTAACACTAACCCCTCTCCCTCAAATAACTACCATGCATGCGACCTTGCAGAAGGTACTTAACCTCCAGCTGTACAATAGATGACCAGAGGCCAACAGTAGAAGACTGCGGTCGCACTTTGCAGCTCCCAGATGTGTATAACTGCGAAGCAGGGTGGTTCTGGAAAAGAGCATAGGCCTCAGCAAACCCCTCCTGTGGATAAATAAAGCTTCACACAAACCTTACAAAAACACTTCACCCTCTAGCCTTACCTTGGAGGAACTGAAGGTCTGTGCAACATTTAATTAGCAGCATTTCCTCTTTCATTGTCAGAAACGTTGCTTTATTGAAGTGCAGTTGAACAGCAGGTCATCTGTGCTATTATACCATAGCACTGAACATGTACTGTATATTTATGTTCCTATAAGTAATTGAGTTATTGTAAATCCTCATTTCCACTTTTATTCAATAATCAATAATATGCTGAAAGAATTGATTATTGTTAATTTCCTCTTATACTGACGATTCCACAAGAGAGAGTCCAAAATATCCATTAGAATACGCACCAAGTGGAATTATATGTTCTTATATTCTGGTTCATTTGACTA
The DNA here is from genome assembly GCA_032353495.1 of Ctenopoma kingsleyae. Classification (NCBI taxonomy): domain Eukaryota; kingdom Metazoa; phylum Chordata; class Actinopteri; order Anabantiformes; family Anabantidae; genus Ctenopoma; species Ctenopoma kingsleyae. Next base: position 15,181,399 of record JAUBNQ010000010.1, on the reverse strand, counting down.
GAATCATGGGAAATGTAGTTTTTCTTTTTCAAACCCTTTCAAAAGGGAGTGGCTTTCCTGTGTCCACTCAGTTTATCCATTCCAGCGTCCCATTGGCACCATGCCAGAAACATTTATTCAGGTCCAGTCCTCCTACACAGAGCAAAAATGGATACTTGGCATAAATGTTTGGATGTGAGTTTCAGACCAGGGGCTGGAACAGCAGACAAACCTCCCACTGTAGTGTATCCAAACCAAGGTCAGGACTTCTTTACCACTACCTAATTACACATTATGACTGAGGAATTCTGACATTTCTGATGTGAATCCATGTGCATGACCTGTGCATGCTCCTCTACTTATGGCAGGGTTTCCTCTAGAAATATATTCTTGTCAGGGAGGAACAGCACGTAGACCATGACGGTACATGAAAACTCCCTTGAAACTCTTGTACAGTATACTGCATGCTTTAATGCAATTAAAGCTTATATATTAAGGGGTGCATTAAATATAAAGTATGAAAATAAAATAGATGAGTTGCTATTGGCAATGTTCCTTGCATCTTGCATTTTTATTTTATTTAAGTTTCCCTTTCACTTCACAACTTTGACAGGAACATTTCTCAAGGAAACGATGAATACAAAAACTGTTTCATGTCTGCACCTAATTAAGTGTGTACTATGGGTAACAATGCACCTTTTGACATAATTTAATAATCTATTAAATTAACAGCCAACATTTTGAATGTTAAAGGTGGTACATTCCAGAAATTAGCCACATATTTTGTTAAAACTCCAGCTAAGGCAACTTGACAGACATACAGTGACATTATGTTCTAGTCACCAGTCCGCTATGGAGTAAGCTTGTTAGAATTGTTGGCCATTACAATAATTGGGAAATTCAAGATGAAGCTGTCTTGTACTTGTAGTACTTTGTAGTATTTGTCTGTGTTTTAGGCTTCATCATCTTCCAGTGGTTTCAGACCAACACGAAGACTTGCTAGTTTGCGCATGGTTGAACACAAAATGAACAACAGCTCATTTTCCTGCAAAGCAGCTAACTAGGATGCTACAGTAAAAACCACAGTATGTTTTTAACACAATATCCTCAACCTCTCCAACTTTTTTTCAGTCGTGTTTTTGAAAAATGGAATGCTGGAGGAGAAAGTTGGGAAGCACGCCTTGAAAATACTGGGTCAACTTTCTGCATATATTGGCCAAGGTCCCCCACAAATTAAAACTAAAATCAAATGACAAACTGAAAACAATGTGACAGTTGTAAAAGTTGATCATAGTTGATGTGTAGTGGGTTTCATGTAATTGTTTCACTGCTTTACTTCACTCTAACAGCTCCCCTGTTTTTTCATATGCAGCAGGAAGTTGTTTTTCAGCTCTGTATACCCACTGTACACTACCTGCCCCACTGGTGCTCTCCTATCCACATCTGAATAGGATATTGTCGTGTGAAGTCAGCAAGTGGGTGTTTTGAAGCGCTGTGGCAGAGATGAAGCTTTTTCGAGCAACACGAACCGTTGCATGTTGATGATTATACCGTGTGTGTTTACAGTCAGCAGCAGGGCATCGTGCGTTGTAACCGCAGTAAACTCCTGTTAGTTTGCAGAGTGAATGATGTGCAGATCACTGGTGTGATACAGCCAGGCTGTTGTTTCGGGTGGAACAGACGAACAAGCAAAAATCAGACTCTGTGTTTATGTGCATGTCTGTATACGTGTGTGTGTGTGGGTGTGGGTGTGTGCGCGCAAACAGCTCCAATGCTCCTAAGCTTTGAGTCACTACATAGCAGAGCCATGGGATCACATTCTCTGGAGTGTACTGTAATGAATTCTGCTGCACTCAGGGAGCTTTCAGCTTTCTTTCTGATTATTAATGGTATTATTGTTTCTCTTAAGGTTTCTAAAGGAAGTCATTGTGATGTGAGATATGACGCTGCAGACTTCATATCAGCACTCTCCCTCCACCAATGCAAACAAGTCCAGTTTCACATCCACTTCTCAAACCTGATATTGTGCTTTATATTGTCTGACCATCGAGGCTGAGTGCTTTCATTCTTTTGTTCTTTTCACTTTCTTTGCATTTCTTTCCTCTTGTCTTCCTCTCCTGGGGATTTTTTTTTCTTTCTTTTTAGGGCTAGGGTAGGGAGGAGATCGCTGGCGGCGTTGGAGTTTAGCAGGGCAGCATATCCCTGCCAAAAAATGAGTTCACCGAGCCGCAGTTTCCCCCAAAGGAGATGCGATAAGGTTTCTGCTAGAGTCCTGGCTCGCCACTCACAGATGAAAAAAGAGAAACAGGCAGGGTGAAGTGGAGGATTAGCAGAGCGGAGGGGATGTATTGACTGAGAAAAGAGACAGAAAAAGGAGAATAAACCAATCTTTGCATTGTATACAGTGGCCTATGACATATCTAGAAGACCATTTTGTTTGGTTAGTTACAGTTTTGATACAGTTTGAATATCTTTCTATGCTAATTGATGGATAATTTTTTGTGCAGCAGAATGATACAAGAGTGATAAAGAGGGAGGGAAGAACACTGGTGCTCGGCCTGAGGAAGGAGAAGGTAAATGAATGAAAGTGTCAGAGAACAGATTGAGAGAAAGTGAGGTCATGGGGTTTTAAAGATTTCAATGGACTGTTGGGTGGATGGTGTTGTAGGTCTGGTATTTATCACCATTTATCTTTCATCTCCAGGATTTGTCTGCTCTAGGGAGTAACTCCAACTTATTATTAACTGGTACTGAGTTAGATTGGCTCAAATACTGTTTTACCAAATGGGCTATTGCCTAACATTTGATTTAACATGAGTACGTTTTTTACAGTGATGGGTATGATGGAAATCCCAGAAAATGTAGGGAATTCATAAATATTACACAGATACTGATCGCTCCATTCAGGCTCAGTTTCTCATTCCTTATATCTTATATCATAACATAAACAGGTGAGATAAGTCGCAGAATAATCATACAGTGCAAAGCAATACTTCCCCCTGGCGCACAGCATGTTCAGCATTTAACAAAAGAATAATCAAAGAAAAGAAAATACCAAAAAGGATTAATAACAGCTCATCTGCACAAATCAACAAGTGTAATCTTGGTGGTTTTTGATTTCCCCAGTATGCGTGTTAAAACAAAACTCAGTTCTCTTTCATCACGGCGACACCATAATTACAGCAGATGAATGTAACGTTGGGCTGTCCACGTTCACGGTGCAGTGACACATATTTTCTGCCGTTTGAAGAAGCTAGCCGTTGAAGCTGCACGCCAGCCAGAACCCTCTTCTGAATGTTCCACGTTGCTAGGGCGATGGATGCTGACGTAACTGCAGCACTGACGCCCGATTGGGTCAGCTGTAACCAATGGCCCATAACACATAGAGGTTCTTAACAATTACAGTTTATAACTGGCCTGGCAGCAGAAAATCCCTTCTGCCACCAGTAAATATATCAAATCAGAGGGGTTTTCCATAAGAGGAAAAAAACGTTTGCAACCATCACAGCTTGGTCATGGTTTTCAGGGAGAGTGTGGCCTTATAAGGTCTTTAAAGCTTGAAAACATTTAATGCACTTTGAGGTTGTCTTGCACTGGGTTGTAGCCTGTGTAGGCTACTTGGAGAGAGGAGTCCAGAAGAAACATAGCTTTTAATGGTCTATGCTGTACTCAATGGGGTTCCTGTAAGCAGTGATTTACACCCACACCGTCGTTTCCATTAGTCTGCATGAACATCCAGTTGACGTTAGTAGAACCACAAATTGTCTTTGTAGAGACAAAGAAAATATCTAACAATGTCACTCTGTCGTGGCTTACTGGAACACTTCAAGGCAAGAGGAGGAAAAAAAGAGAGAGGCCTTGTGGAAAATAACATGGTGTGACATCAGTGTTAGCTAAATCTCTAACATTGCTAGCTGGCTAACATCTGCAAACTTCAAAGAAGGGCAGTTGCCAGCTAAGACAGCAGTGCACAGGATCACTAGCTCTGACAACTGGATTCAGAGATCTGTGTGGAGAACACCTCTCTGCAGGCCTGCAGTATAATACAAATAATAAAAACTAATATAATAAAACCATTCACTTATTCATCATTTAATAGCATCATCATCTTCCCGGAGCTTTTTTTGGTCCAGAATGAACAGTTTTTTCACAGCTCTGCTTCTTTTTTTTAACTTATTAAATCATGTTTAAAGTCAGTTCCAGTCAGTGTTAAATGACCCTAACAAAGATTTCAAATGAGTTCTCTTAAACCAACAATCCTCTTGGCGGCTTGCTTGTTTTTTCTGTCACACAGAACCGTACCTTATAATTGTCTTTTCTTCCACGCAAGCGTTCCTTCTAAGTCTCCTCGTTTCACACTTTACAATGATTTTTACAAAGACACAAGTGCCTCTAATGTCTGTGGAAAGTGGTTGTCTCTGGTTTGAGTTGACACTTTTTGGCTGAGTGCTCTGCTGACGAGATTGTTAATAACTTCCTGCGTATCGTGCTCTGATCAAAAGAATGGCAGTTTGAAGTGGCTCACTCCCACGCCACATAAACCACACCTTACAGCTGGCGCTAACTGCTTCCTGTCTTACAATCCTGATTTTTATTAAATTGCTGATGGTGAGATAAATAATTATTCTGATCATTGTTAGTGGTCGACCAGTGTGGGTTTTTCAATGGCCAGAGAGATTTTTTTCCTCTCTCTTTTTGCATTAGATAAAATACAACAATTTAGTAATTCCAAATGAGACACAAATACTAATGAATACTCTCAGGTGGCAGTTTATTAGGTACACATAGCTCAAAGTAAGCCAGTCTAATAAATCCTCACTTCATGGATGCTTTGGGAGTGTAGGGCTGCTCTCTGACAGATAGTTCACCACAACTTGCTCAGTTTGAAGCTATGTAACAAATAAAGCTGAACAGTTTCCGTACAGTTGTCTACATAGTGCCAACTTTCGCTTTAGCTTGTTTATAGAAATGAGCAATTAGCCAACAAGCTTGCTGTGGTTAACCTGACAGTGAATAAGGGTCAGTGGCCAATGCTGACGTTGCATTACTCTGAGAGTAAACCTTTAATGTTGAGTAAGGAAATGTGTGTTGGCTTTTTACTCACTTAAAGTAGCAAGGCAGGTGCAACAACACAGAGTTTGTCTCACCTCATCTGGACTGTCTCCCATGTCCTGCTAACATCTGTCCACTCTGTGTGGAAAACCTGAGCGCTGCCCTCCGTCACAGAGAGGAGACTCACAGAAGAGAGACTGTATTTTCAGGTCTGCTAATATCACTCACTGCTCTCTTCCAGTGCTAATAAAATGCAACCATCTCGCGCTGGTACCTCCAGATAACTTTTCACAGTCATACACAGTAATTTTCAGTCACATTTGTGAGTGGAGTGCTCTCTGCTGTCTGCAGACATTTTTTATTAATGGTGCGGCACAGCACAGACATCAGTCAAAGCAGATCAATTAGAAACATAAAAAATCGCCCTGATTCAGGCGGCCGACCACTAATTATTGTCACCATCAGAAAGGACTCACAAGACAAAACCTGGTTATAAATGGTCTGCTCTTCTATAGCGCTTTTCTACCTACACTGGTACTCAAAGCACTTTACACTGCTTCTCATTCACCCATTCACACACACAAGCACACACACACATGGCGGAGCAGCTGACCTGACACACCGGGGGCAACTTGGGGTTCAGTGTCTTGCCCAAGGACATTTCAACATATGACGGGAGGAGTCAGGAATCGACCCACCGATCTTACGATTTGCAGGGGACTGCTCTACCTCATAAGCCACAGCCGCTGTTATAATTCATCTTCACTATTTCACAACAATTTTTGTGTTTGTGTTGCTATGCCAAAGATGTTTCATTAATTATCAATCCAAGTTATGAATTATGTTACGAACAACATTAGAAAGACGTTAAACAGCCTCTTTGCTGATAATGTCATGGAAGTACAGGGTAAACAAAGATAACCAACAGTAACTTTTTCTTTCTTCCGTTCTCTCTGCAGCCTCCAAACAATGGCCCTCCTCCACTGCCCAGCTCTTCCCTACCAGAAGGGTACTACGAGGAAGCGGTTCCTTTAAGTCCTGGAAAGGCTCCTGAATACATCACCTCCAGTGAGTGACACTCTCATTTAAAGTACACTGTCACTGGTATTGTGCACTTGCTCCCAGTTGTAGTGTCATACATATAAGAAGCTTTCTGCAAATGTGTTACTGAATAAGAAATAAAACACAGTGTGTGCACATCTCTCTCAGACTATGACTCAGATGCCATGAGCAGCTCTTACGAGTCGTACGACGAGGAAGAAGAGGATGGGAAGGGCCAGAAGATGCGTCACCAGTGGCCATCTGAAGAGGCGTCCATGGATCTGGTGAAGGACGCCCGCATCTGTGCGTTCCTGCTGCGCAAGAAACGCTTTGGCCAATGGACCAAGCTCCTCTGCGTCATTAAGGACAACAAACTGCTGGTGAGGAACAACAAAAAGGTTTCTTCGTGTATAAATATGAGCAGATAGGTAACATGTCATTACAGCAGAATTATGTTTTGTTTCTCCACTGTACATTTCCCCTTTTCTTGTCCTCCAGTGTTACAAGTCATCTAAAGACCACACTCCCCAGATGGAGTTGACCCTGTCAGGGTGCAGCATCACTCACATCCCCAAAGATGGCAAGAAGAAGAAGCACGAGCTGAAGATCGTCCACCAGGGAGCCGACGCCCTGGTGTTGGCCGTTCAGAGCAAGGAACAGGCCGAAGAGTGGCTCAAGGTAACGCAGTGAACCCCAAAACTGCTATTTTCTAACATATTTTCCACCTATTACATTAAAGCAGAAAAAGAGCCGCCTGGACAGAGATGTGGTTTCATGCTGTAGATATAACAGCTGACAAAGTGATCTACATTCTAAGTCAACTTGTAGTAAATGAATCCATGCTCTGGAGCACATTACAGAACAATCTCCACTCAATGCTGACTTATCTGCTTCTTCTGGAACTTTTCTGAAAGTCTGAATATGTAGTTTTGAACTGAACAATCATTGGTGGAGATTGTTTTGTTTGTTGCATTAAGCACTAGGTTTAAAGATAATGTTAGCAGATCCTGATTAGATTTTTAGGTGTTTCCAACACTCTTATTACAAACTGATGGTTGACTTGAACATGTTTATAGCAAAATTGCTCAGAGGTAATATTAACACGCATCCTTCATTCTACTTTGCCGACTCATTTACTTCAGTTGTGAAATTAGACCCACTGTAACTGTAATTATTTTTCTGCTATCATTAACCAATAAAGGATGTAGCTCAAAATATAAGGATAACTTTGCTTTGGTTCTTCAGGAAAGGCCTTTTTCTGATATTGTAGTAGTGCTAGTTTGTTATGAACAGGTGGTTCTGCTAGTTCCACCCTCATGTGAAGATGTTTGGGTTGTAGTCTCCCTCTGATCTCTCTCTCTCTCACACACACATTCTTTCTCTGTCTCTCCTCGTCTTCTCTTTCCATCTCTGATCTTCATCCCTGTGGCTGCTTGACAAGTCTGCAAAACAAACTCCCCGCCCCACTCCATCCCGCTGACATCAAAAAGGCTCCGGTTCTTTCTGCTTTTAACCCCTGCATCCATGTGTTGTTAGTCTAGTGGCAGCACCTCTGGGCTCTTTCTGTATCAGTCACAGGAGGAAAGACGGGCCTCATCTGGTCTTTAGATTTAAAAGACCCCCACACACATACACACACACGCACACACAGCCCCCCCTTCCTCCTCAGCTCTTCTGAGAATCTCCTGGAATTCCTTGTTTGTCTTTGACAACCTATTGTGCTCTATTTTAAGATTTCTCCTTTTTCATTTGTGCAGTGGTGTTTTTGTAATCCTTTGTACCCGCTAGCCTCTGCCAACTCAATTCCCCTAAGCTGCATGTTTTACCAACATGCCTCTGGACTGAGGGTTGTGTTTTTTTCATCCTCCAGAGGTCCTGGTAAAAATGAAGACTGGAGCATTTTTGCCTTTAGACCATTTGATGGAAACACTAGTCTTTTTATTTGAAGTGTTTTCTTTCTGTCTTTTTCTTGAAGTTTGAACAATGTCATGTTTAGTTCAGTTTATGGTTTTCTTCTTGATTCAATGACTCATTCCCCACAGTAATTAGCTGTTGTTTATTGATTGAGTGGGGCAGGTAACCTTGTCAGGGCTGAGGTATCAGCAGGCAGTCGCAACCAGACCCGTCAAAATATACAAAGCTCTGAACCACCCGAGCTATGGTAACGACTGCACCAATCGTTGCTTGGAGAAACTGGGCCTGTACACGTACTGAACCAGGTGCACGGATACTGGAAACATATTGAACTGATAACACTACGGCAGTCGGTTTTTCACTCCCACAATCATGCTGGTGTTTTTGTTTTCTTAATCGGCACACGTGTTCCTCGTCATGCTGCTGCAATGAGCAGTCATCACATCCAGTTGGCTGTGGTTCTGCGCTCACACCCTCCTTTGCAGAACTTTGGATCTAAAGTATTCAAGTCATTAGCAGCAGAGTGATGGATGGTTAGATTCCCCAGCTTGCTCTGCATTCCCTTGAGCCTCAGGGTGTGTAATAGTGGCACCCAGCCAGAAAGATTAGCATATTTTGTGTCTGTGTTTGGATATCGTGTTGCTAGGACCACTGGGTATTTAGCAGTCAATCATTTATTCATTAACTGCCTCACCTAATTTTCTCCTGCTTTTTTATAGTTTTGAGCACTTTCCTGAAAACCATCTTCTACCCACAAGCATAAAACTTCAGTAGCCATTCTTACAGTATTACTAATTTTGGATAATGGAAACAAAGGTTACTTAGGATATTTCCCACCCTTCGGATGAGATGGCAAACAGCGCGTCCCCATAACAAAAGTGAAGCCATGTGAAATTGCGTTTAGCAAATTGGGGTTAGGGGAGGAATGAGGTAGATGTGGAAAAGAACCAGAGAAGAGGAAGCAAGGTGTGAGGAGGAAGGAAGAGGAAGAAGGAGAAAAGGAAAGTGCTGCAAGGAAGAGAAAAAGGGAGGGTGAAGAGAAAACTAGGAGAGTACCTGAGGGTTTCCAAAGCCCACTAGTTACAGTAATGACTCTTGCAGACATTGTCTGCTAACGATGTGTTTATGGAACACACATGTCCATATTGTGTCCTTACTTCATTCTCATAAAGCTTCATAGTGCTTTTTTCATTATATATATTTCTCTTCTTTTTCCTTCTTTTACCTCTGCCTATTGCTATATGTCCTTTGTCTCACTGGATAATGTAATCACTTCACTTTTCTTGTCTTTTTCTGCACTAACTTTGGGAAAAGTAAGTTGTATGTTTACTTCATTTACTGTGTACATTCTGACACCACATTGACACTAAACCCCAGTTTAACAGTCTGACAGTGTATGACTGTCCTGTGCATGTCATCATCTTAGTATTTGTTTATTTCATAGGGATTTGTACAGTATAAGGACAAGTGGACATACTTCAACAGTTGTAGCCTAAGCTAATTTGCAATGCACATCCATCAGTGAGTGTTTAAAATATACAACACTTCAACAAGAAGCTATTTCAGTGATATCTGTGAAGGTTCTCAGTCATCCAGGTCATGGTTACCTCAAAAAAGGGTTTTCAATAGCAACTGGACTGTCTCAGGTGGTCACAATAACATACTTGAAAGCCAGGGGGATGGACAACCCACAGGTGACCACCAATTACCAACTTGAGGTTTCCACAGGGTTTATAAACCTGCTGCTCCTACCAGTCAGTCAGACTTGAGAAAGCCCTCTGGAATGGAGGGTGAAACGTCGTCAAGGCAATAAATTAAGTCCAGTTGCTTTTGAAAAAGCCTTTTTGAGATACTTCAGTGATACACTGAATTACCAAACAAGTTAATGACAAGGTCTGCCCATGAATTGTGTGTCTCATTTGTGCCCAGACCAAAACCTTTGTTGCATGTTACAGTATCCCCTGATTTAGTCTCTCCTCATTCTCTGTCAGCATCATGCAGATGATGACTGTAACAAAAAAAAAAAGTTGGGACAGAGGCGTTTACTACTGTGTTACACCTTTGCATCCACGGTACCTTACATATGCGAACCACCCATACAGAGGGAGTTGATGCCCCCATACCATCACAAATGTTGGCATTTGCACATTGCTAACAGTCTTTTATCAACATTTCTTATTTTACCTGTGTCTCAAGATTTTACGGGCTGTGTTGCGGCATCAAATTCTAAATTAGCTTATATTTACAAAATACAATTAAGTTGGTCAGTGAAAACACTGAAACTCTTTTAGAACTTCAGATCTCTTCTGCATTCTGCAGCACAAACCACATGCACCCAAAATTCTTAATGAAATGGAGAAAATAAAGATAGAATTAC
>JAUBNQ010000010.1:15138272-15148898 GCA_032353495.1 Ctenopoma kingsleyae | reverse complement strand
TATCAGAGGCCTCATTCAACGCTGGATTAATACTGCAATTACAAAAGCAATGTTGTATGAGAAAACTGTAACTGATGTAATGAACTATGTTGAGAGTGAATGATGAATAATGATATTACTGAAGTGAACAATTAATGTATATGATTAAAATTGGTGTGAATGGAAGAACATAGTAATGTTAAAAGGTGAAACAGGAAGAAAATGTTAGAAAAATGTAGTGAATTTATGTTAACCTTTTAATATTGTTGATCTATATTACCTTACAGCCAATTTACCATATAGAGATATACCTTTTCTTCATGTCCTCCCCTCAACTGTGGCGTTATGATCCCTGTACAAGGAACACTTAATCTTTGACTCTGACTTACAGAGTCCTTTCTAGGTTAGTGTGTATGTGTATGTGAGGGGATGGAACTTTCTGTATCTTGTTTTGACTGTAAAAGTGTGTGTGACTTGTCTGCCCGGGAGCAGACATTGAGAGACCTTACTGCTGTAAGCTTGTTTGCTCCCTTGCCGGCAAGAATAAACTAACACCTTTGGAATTCAGATGATGATCTCCAGTGAAATTATTTAAAGTAAAGAGAGTTTTTTTTAACAGATTCAAGAACAGCATCCTCACTAAGACCTTGACATGTATCACTCTATCATACATGATAGTGATATAATAGTCAAATGTTTCAATGTCTCATTTTGTTTTCACTCCAAAACAGTGTGTCATATTTTAAAGATCTCAAAGAACCATACTACCGTAGCAGAACAGTTAGAATTCTGGTCTACTAGTGGATCCTTTTTGATAAAGCTTATAGTCAGAGCTGACTCAGGTGAACTATCACTTAATTATGCTGCGATAGATTTAGTCTGCTGGGGGACCTCCCACGATACACTGAGCCCCTCTCCTCTTCTTTTTCTTCTCTCTCTGTCCACTTTTATGCCACCATTGCATGTTATTAACTTTGTGTCTTCTCTTTCCCCTAGTTGTGCTTTGTCCTCGCTGTCTCTCTCTCTCTGTACCTTTCTGCAGGTATTCCCAGCTCCAGAGTTGTTTGATTCCAGGTTGCAGTCACTGTAACTGCAAGTTTGCAGTTGGAGTCCTACCAAACCTGCTCAGTACCTCATCTGCTTCTACTTGTTTGCTTTTCTTTTCTTCTTTTCACTCACCCCAACCGGTCGAGCCAGATAACTGCCCACCCTGAGCCTGGATCTGGATCGTTAAAGGGAGTTTTTCCTCTCCACTGTTGCTTAGTGTTTGCTAAGTGGGACTGTTGGATTTTCTACAAATATTCTATATATACTTATATTCTGTAAGGTCTTAAACCTTACAGTGTAAAGTGCCTTGAGATGACTTCTGTTGTCATGTGGCACTATACAAACAAAGTTGAATGAACTGAAATAAAATTATGAAGGTAAAATACAGTAAATAAAAAAATGTGGTATTCTGTGAGAGGCAACGGCAATGCCAAATTGAAAGGAGCCTTAAGCTCTGCAATCAGGCAAATCAGACTGCAACTACTGGAGTCACCTGAGGTTGTTGGGAGTGGTGGAGGCTGAAGTCTCACAGGAGAAACAGAGTCCTAAAATAAACAAACGCAAAATCAGAAAGTTCCCAGTAACTCCACATCTTCTATCACCTCATAAAAAAAAAACACAAAATGTGTTTGCAGTAAATAGCCAACAAGAACATACATAAACAACAAATAAAGAGAGACCAAAAGCCAAAAGATGCCATTCCAGATCCACACCTGCAGATGTTTGTCAAACTGTTTAAACATATTCAAATATACAGGCAGACTGAAAAGAAAGAACACACTGTGCCATCACTGTGTGTCCTGATCATTATTTGGAAAGTGTGTATTTTGAGACTTTTTAGGTGCTGCTAAGTCTCTGTTTTTTACAAGTGATTTGACCTCATTTATTGAGATCTCTGTGTCAGTAATTTCAGGTAGCACAAAAAATAGGTAGCAGTAATTACTTTAAATCCTGATCAGAACCTGATGTACTGATGTTGTCCTGTGAGTATAAAAAGCCTACATGTCATATATTGCGTGACATTAGTTTGAACACTGTGAGTCTAAAGCAGTGAATCTGGATGATGGTTTGGAGACAAATATTTGGATACAAGTCCGTCATTTTGATATGTTTTGCATAATGACCAATGAAATTTACCACAAAAACAGATGTAAAGCAGTTGTAAATTTCCCCCAGATTAGGTTCTGCCTGCAGATCTTTTTTTACAGTACACAGAGCAGCACGATGATGGGCAGGATCTTACTGGGCATCTTGTTTCTCTCAGGTCAGTGACATCTTTGATAATGGTAATTATTTCTCTGTAACACTGAAATAATACCAGAAATGTTCAATGTGTCCACCTTCCATGTCCTGTCAATGACTCCTCTTCCTCACAGGGTGGTTCATCTTCTCCTCGTGCGTTTTCCATAAGTACCACTTTGTTAATGTGGCTTTGACTTGGGTTGATGCTCAGACATACTGCAGGAACAACTATGCAGACCTGGCCACCATTGAAGACACAACAGAAATGAACCAACTTATCAACACAGTTTCATCTGCTGGTTACAACTCTGAGGTCTGGATTGGTGTGTACTTAGGTTTTTACAAGATTTGGTCATCTTCCATCACAGATGACTTTTGGAAATGGGAGAACCAAACGCAAAATGAGCCTTTCTTGGTTTCTTATATTTGTGTGAGCATTTCAAATACAAAATCTGGAGGATGTTGTTCATATGAAAACAGCTCAGTGCAGCATCCATTCATCTGTGATAATGGTGAGCGCACAGCAAAATATTCTTCTCCCATCATTTTGAAATTCAGTAAACAGTAAACATACTGTATATCTATTATATTTTCCATTTAGGAACACAGTTGGTTTTTGTGAATGAAACAATGAATTGGTTCAGAGCCTGGAGACACTGCACTGAGAACTTCACAGACCTAACCACCCAATGGTCCAGCACCGTTGCACAAAACTTGGTGCCAGGTGGAGATCGAGCCTGGATCGGAGAGATCAGACATCCTCAAACTTACTGGTCTGACAGCAGCAGCTCCTCATTCAGATACTGGGACAATTTTGCAAAAATATCTGGCTCTTCTAGTATGATATATGCCTTTGCAGATTTGCAGAGATCAGGAAAATGGAGGTTACAGTCAGATGGAACACAATTACCATTTGTCTGTCACAGCATATCTCAGGTTCCTATACCTTACCTGGAGCTAAAGAATGAAAAAGGTATTAAATCACACTTTAGATGTCACAAAACTAATACTACAGTAATTTTATGTTGTATTTTTTCTGTGTGTGTGTGTGTGAACTCAGTGTTTAAGCTGAGGATGAGCTACTCTGTGGATCTGAATGACCCTGCTGTAAAAGCAAACATGCTGACACAGGTAAATCTCTACAATCCATAAATATCTCTTAGTATTATCATTAGTATTATTGTTATTTTATTACAAATATCCTGCATTTTTGTGGTGCTGCAACCCTCAAATATGTATTTTCTGTTTATTTATTGTCATAAGGTTGGATGAATATTTCTAAATTTAAAAAAATATAATTTGTGTTTCTCAGCTCCAGAACAGAATTACGGAGAAAGGAGTGAGTGAAGTCACCCTGAAGTGGAGAGAACAGCCTGACGGGGACGTTTTCCACAAGGAGAGAAAAGACTAATGTAACCCACGATGAATATTGATTTCATATCTGCTAATACACACAGTACATTATCTTGTAGTTATACAGAATATTTAACCGTACATCCTGAGATATCGACAAAAGAGGGAAATTGAATCAAAATAATCCCTCACAGAGGAAAACACTACCTGACAATTATTTTGTGTTATATCATTAAACTTCTTAAATGTTTCTTAAATTTGGTTTCTATTGTGTAAATTTTTCATTGTTAGAATAGAGCAGTGGTTACCAAACTCAAATCCTGGGCGCCCCACCCAATCTTATGTTTTTACTCTAATCAAAATACAAGAAGAAGTGAAATATTTGTCCTCACTAGCTTTATATATTATACTTTTCATTCAAAAATATAACAACACAGGCTGCTGACTTTTAATTTCTTAATAATACAATAATAAATACAATAATAATAATACATTTTCAACACTACATAGAAGACATGATGATTGTGATCCATCACATCTGAAGTGTTTGTAGGTAATTAAAAGAATAAAAGGAACAAAGATCTTGGTGTGAAAAAGAGCAGCCGGTAAAGATGGAGCTGGTTTTAACCAGTTTATGTACTCACAGATGGTTAATCCACTTGTGCCAGTTTCCTCTTCACCTGGTCAATACAGAACTGACTGAACATACTTGATCTGAGAATGATGACCTCTATAAAATTATTACATTTATTTATTTTTTCTTCTCTTGTATGATCCATATTGCTGTATATTACTTTCCTCATGTCAGTGTCAAGCTGTCTTATTGTTAAAATTCCCATGTTCAGTAAGCAACAGAAAATCAGTATGTACTTGGTTGTACTTGAGAAAATCTGAGACAGAACTAAAACTTTCTTGTGCATACACAAATTTCACTTCAAAGTTCTACATCCAGAGTATCTGAATGTGCTGCAGATGACAGTACCCTCAGTTCTATCTGTGCTGAAGCCTTCAGTGCATATTTCATCGCTAAACAGGCCATCAAGCTGATTTTTTCAGATCTCCTGCAAGGTGCATTTGATTTGGAAAACGAGGAGGTATCTGAAGAAGAAAATGGGGAGGAACACAACCCAGAGCATCATCTTCAGATGAAGAAACCCCTCAAGCTGAACAAGAAACTTTTATGTCAAGAAATGGCAAGATAACATGGTCCTCATCGGCATATGAGAACCACTATAATTGGAAGTCACTTCGGTAAATTGCATTCAAAACTACTTCCTGTGTATTTGTGCTACTTTCTTGGGCAATACAAGTACAAGCATCTCTTGATAAACAACAACAACAATATTGTTTACCATCTTTGCAGTACCTTAAAAATAATAATGTGGCAGGGGGATACAGGTTTATCACCGGCTGTGAGGTATGTTTTAATTAAAGCATATCTAATTGTCATTTGTTTTAATTCTATATTAATTGTGCTTTGTCTTGTTTACAGGCAAAGCACTGACTATCATTTTGTTCAGTATTGTTTTAGGGTAATTTGATTAGTTAGATTAGTTTTAGTGGTTTACTTATTTTATTTTGTCCTTCTCTCTTTATGCTGTTATCTGATGAAGCCTATTAGTTTGATTTGTGCTGTTTACATGATCACTTAATAATCTGATAACTCCAGAAGTTGGAAATAATCTAATTAAATTGCTTAAGATCTTTCATTAGGGCAGGTCATTTTTGACTTTGAGAACAAGGGGTGTATACTGAAAGTGAAGACAAGAGGAGAGGACAGGACGGTTAATACAATACAAAGTACTAATATTAATATTATGCTATTAAAATGGTCCCAAAATCAGTCTGATCATCTGTGGAGCAAGAGAAGCACAGAGGTAGAATCTGAATCTATATTAAGCAGGACACAGTTTACCACTGTAGTAACTTCAGTTTCAGTGAAGTAACCTGTAACCTGTAGGCAGACTGAAGCAATTAAAAACATAACTGTCAGCTTGTTTACATTGAATAGTGGACCCAAACGCAGAGCAGGACAAGAGAGGGTTCAAACAAAAAGAGTCTTTGATAATACAGTAGAAACAGAAAGTCACTCTAGGTAGATGCACAAACAGAGTACAAAACTAATGCGATAAACACTAGGAAACATAGGTTAACAGGGTGGAAAGGAGGCTGGAAGATATGGCTTTAAAGCTAGTGAGGACAATGAAGATAATGTTCAGCACTGTTCGTCCCAACACTGACCAGAGATCTGACTAGTTTAGCAGGTTGAGTGTCAAAAATGCATCTAGTTGTTAGACAGCCCCCATCTCTCATCTCTCTCATCTGCAGATGACAGGTGACACACCTGCATGTCATCAAACATGAGACACAGTTTGCTATTCAAAGCAGAGTATAACATATAAGTTTGAGGGTATGTTGGTGTGAATATGTGAATCCCCTGTTTACTATGTTTGTTTCCTGTTTCCTGGTGCATGCAGCTGCTCTGAGTGAACACTATGTGTGTTCATGACTTCCTCCAAAAACAATAGATTAGAAAAGGTGTTAAATAGTTTGCTTTAGAGAAAATGCAGCTATCCTTGTGAAACCAATGTACAATATGCAACATTATGGTGGTTTATTTTGTGCCTCCACTCTGACAACAGCTGTGACCACATGCAGTATATTTTTGTTTGTCAAATACAGAATAGAGCAAAGGGTTCTGCTTTGCAATGAGGCAAATCAATCTGGAACTACCAGAGTCACGTGACTGTTGGGAGCAACAGAGACTAAAGTCTCACAGAAGTCAAAAAGGACCTGAGGCAGCATTCCTCCACACACCATGATTGGATTATCCTAGGAGCCTGTGATTGACTTCAGCAAGAAGTCACCCTCTATTACATTGATGAACATCCAGGATTGTTCACCTCAACAACAAACTGGACTGGTCCATAAATACAAATGAACTTTACAAAAAGGGCCTAAGTCATGTGCACCTGCTAAGGAAGTGAACAGGACTCTTTTAAGGACCTTCTATGACACTGTGTTAGCATCTGCTATCTTTTATGCTGTGGTCTGCTGGTGTGCTGGAATTGCAGGGAGGGACAGGAGAAACTAAATAAAATGATCAAGAGGGACAGCTCTGTCCTGGACAGTCTGCTGAACTCCAGCGAGCAGGTAGGGGAGGAGAGAATATTGTCTCCCACCCCCCACTCCGCTGCATGAGACTGTACGAGCACTGAGCAACTTGTTCAGCAATAGCCTTTTACACCCTCAGTGTAGGAAGGCTTCTGGAATGGCTTCTAAACTACTAAATGCATTTTTGACCCTCTACCTGCTAATCTGGTCAGATCTCTGGTCAGTGATGGGATGTACAGTGCTAAACATTATTAATATATCACTTACAAAGGTCTTCATTGTCCTCACTAACTTTAAAGCCAAATAAATAGCTTCTTGTCTACTAAAGAAAACCCACCTTTCTCAATTGAGAAAGCCCTCTGGAATGGAAGGTGAAAGATCTTCAAGGAACTAAAACAAGCCCAGTTGCCACTGAATAACCTTTTTTGGAATAACCATGACCTAGATGACTTCTGTTATAGAGCTCTGCAACACTTCACTTCACATTCTGTTACATCATAAAAAGAACACACAAAACATGTGTTGACATTAGTTTGAACCGTGTGAATCTACAAATCTGTCATTTTGATATGTTTTGCATAATGACCAATGAAATTTCCCACAAACACATATGTAAGGCAGTTGTGGATTTTCCCCAAATTCAGTTCTGTCTGCAGACCTTATTTTACAGTCCACAGAGCAGCACGATGACGGGCAGGATCTTACTGGGCATCTTGTTTCTCTCAGGTCAGTGACATCTTTGATAATGGTAATTATTTTTCTGTAACATTGAAATAATACCACATGTTCAGTGTGTCCACCTTCCATGTTCTGTCAATGACTCCTCTTCCTCACAGGGTGGTTCATCTCCTCATGCCTCTTCCGTCAGTACCACTTTGTTAATGTAAATATGACTTGGGTTGATGCTCAGACCTACTGCAGGAACAACTATGCAGACCTGGCCACCATTGAAGACACAACAGAAATGAACCAACTTATCAACACAGTTTCATCTGCTGGTTACAACTCTGAGGTCTGGATTGGTGTGTACGTAGGTTTTTATGGGACTTGGTCATATTACATCACAGATGACTTTTGGAAATGGGAGAACCAAACACAAAATGAGCCTTTCTTGGTTTTTTATATTTGTGTGAGCATTTCAAATACAAAATCTGGAACATATGAAAACAGCTCAGTGCAGCATCCATTCATCTGTGATAATGGTGAGCACACACCAAAACATTCTTCTCCCATCATTTTGAAATTCAGTACACAGTAAACATATTGTGTATGTATTTATATTTTCCATTTACCCCCAAACTGTAATGGTAGGAACGCAGCTGGTCTTTGTGAATAAACCAGTGGATTGGTTCAGAGCCTGGAGATACTGCAAGGAGAACTTCACAGACCTAACTACCCAATGGTCCAGCAGTGTTGTACAAACCTTGGTACCAAGTGGAGATCGAGCCTGGATCGGCGAGATTAGACATCCTCAAACTGACTGGTCTGATGGCAGCAGCTCCTCATTCAGATACTGGGACAATTTTACATCAATATATGTCTCTATACGGAGTCTGATGTGTGGTGTTGTAGACTTGCAGAGATCAGGAAAATGGAGGTTATTGCCCTGGGAAACAACTCTACCATTTGTCTGCTACAGCACCCGTCAACTTACACCAAGTGCTACAAAAGGCCCTGAAGTGGAGATGAAGAAAAAAGAAGGTATTAAATTATATAACTATATTATATAGTCACAGTTTACATATCACACACAAAGCGTACCACAGCAAACTCATGTTTCTCTCTCTGTTTTGAAGTAGTTAAGCTGAGCATGAGCTCCACTGTGGATATGAATGACCCTGTTGTGAAAGCAGACATCCTGAAACAGGCAAAGCTACAAAATCCAGCATTTTAAATTCACATAATACATTTATATAAGAAACCAAAATGAACTGTAATTATAATGGACACAAATTTAGGGGACCTTTGCTTTCCCCACTTTATACAGTTTCTCAGACATTCACTACATTTAGTATTCATTGATTATATTCCCTTATGCTTATCTCACAGGTCTGCAATACTACTTCTCTCTGCAATCACTGCCAACACTTCTTTTTGAGTCGTTCAAAACTTTTTAAACAATATTACATGGCAAATAAATGTGAACAAATAAACTAACTGGACTGCCATTGTAGGGTTTTCTCTCCGTGGTGTTTCTAAAACTCAGGCACTGAGGACAATACTAATATTTTTAACAATTCTACGTTTAGAAAAGAACAGCTAAGATTAAATGCATCATGTAACATACTTGAAAACTAATTTTGCGAAGGACTCTTATGATGCTCTGTACCTTTGAGGTTGTGATTCTTCATATTTTGTATTTTCATTGAGCAATTGATGAGATGGAATGTTAATACTTATTTTTTTCATTTAAGTTTGGATGAAGGTTGACTAACAAAATGACACCTGTGTTTCTCAGCTCCAGAACAGACTGACGGAGAAAGGAGTGAGTGGAGTCACCCTGAAGTGGAGAGAACAGCCTGATGGGAAGGTTTTCAACAAGAAGAGAAAAACTGATGAAACTAATGATGGATGTTGAGTTTATATCTGCTAATACCTAAAGTACATTACCTTGTAGTTATCATACAAAATGTATTTAACTATAGCCTGTTAAGATAATAGTATCATTTGCAATATGACATATAACTATGTCAAGTGTGTGAACACAAACTCTATTTACGTGTACCTGTATGTATAAATGAAAGTGCTGCAGCGCCCTCTTGTGTTTGAGTGCAGATATTACTGCTTATTTTCTGAACTGAGACAAGGTTGGAAAAAATAAGGGGAACATGCAAAAACAATAAAATTATTTGTAACATACAAAAGAAGAAATATTACCTCATGCATATGTGGGCTGTGCTAAAAAAATCCAGGCATATACAAGCCCTTTAATGATATGAGTTTTGTGAAACTTGCCTTCACTGACGGCAGTGAAGTGATTCATGTTGATTTATCCTTTTTGACAGTATAGTGTCACAGAATTGTAGGTAAATGTTTTAACCACTGTCTTAAGCATACAGAATATATTTAGACAGTAGTTATCATGACTGTTTTGCTCTCTGTAATGTGACACACCAAGCTGATGGTCAGCTGTTGGCCAGTCTCAGGCCAACTGAGCTCCTGTTGGGTTAGTTTTTGCAATGTTCTGCAAAGCATCTGCACTAGTCAGACTCCCGTTAGGGTCTGTTCTGTTGATTTAGCGTGTTGAATTGGTATCGGTGAGAGAGACCATTCCGATTGGATGAATGAATCACTGAGTTAGAAGAGAAATCAAAATGACAAAAGTAAGCTAATGACTTTCATCTTCATCTTATCTGAACATTCCAAATAACATTTTTACAATAACAGGGTCCGATGTTACACACGGAGAGAAAAGAAACACACGGTATACTTTTTCATCTTTGATCTGGAAGATATTTAAATTGTGAGGGCCACAGATGCTATTTTAAGAATCTTCACATCACACTTAGCAAAAAAAAAAAAGAGTCTACTTTGAGACTAATCACTAATGTCTATTTTCTTGACTAGAACTACAGTATGTGAATTATTGGTCCTAAAAGCTCAATGTATTCTGTCTTTCTGACAAGTCACAACAGTTATTCTGTAAAAGAATCAACCTTCAAAGTGGAAACTCTGAACTTCGTGTTGTTCATTAAGAAAAAATACCCGTTTTCCCACCATCACTCTTGGACATGAGTGTATGATGCCTCTAGGGTATGAGTAACAGTTTTCTTGGTAAAATCAAAGGTTCTTAATTACTTTTAAGTAGGGATGTCCGATATTATCGGCCTACCGATATCGGCATTAAAATGTAATATCGGAAATTATCGGTATCGGTTTTTACTCTTTTAA
>JAUBNQ010000010.1:15061391-15079895 GCA_032353495.1 Ctenopoma kingsleyae | reverse complement strand
TTTAGACATAATGTTTGTTACAAAAATGTAATTAGTTGCACAGGAACATATTTTTAGGAGACAGGGTTGAATACCTGCATGCTCATATGTACCTAACAACAATAAAAACTTGGTGAAACATCACAGTATGAGTATGGTAGTGGCAACTGGACATGCTTGAAGCTCTTAAAGATATTTTATCTGTCATGTTAAAGGCCTCTGTAGTTCTAACTCAATGTGAGTTACCAGGAACTCTGGATACGGTTTATTTATATGTTCAGTCTAAAGATAATTGCAATGAGTCATTTATGCTAATTGTTTTCACTTCAATTCACTTCAAAAACTTAGCATATAGGGTTGGTGTGTTGTATTATGATAGATGGTATTATTTGAATTTACTCATTATTGCTTGAGGCTGAAACATTTAAACATATTTATAGAATCTTAATGCAAATTTTTTGTGTGTGACAGTTTGCATATTGTCTGTTGCATGCTCAAATGCAAACATTTAACCTGTTAGTACATTAGCACGGTAACTATAGTGGGTTGTACTGGCTTAGTTGAACCTAGTTGCTGGCTAAAAGGATGATAATAGTACAATATGTTTGGGTTTACTTCAAGGGTTGGGGCTTAATTCCTACCAAGAGGTAAAGAGATAAAAAAAAACACAGAGAGATAGAGTTCACAAATACAGAGCAGAACCGCAGAAATAAAATGTCAGAGAGAAGAAAAGCCAGACGGGGAGGGAGGGCAGAGGGCATGTATGGTCCTCGACTCCCATCAACCTCTGCTGTAACAGCAATTAAACCCTCTGGACGAGAGGGAGGAGAAAGGATAGCTTTGTAGGAAATCAAGAGTGAGACCAGCTGCTGTTAACGCCATGATATTGGATGCCTCGCTCCAACAGATTGAGAGGGAATTGTTGTGATGGGAGAGAAACTTGATCTTCTTTGTATGTAGTGTGCAGCCACAAGGGCTGCCACATCTGACCTTCTTGGGCAACTCAAGAGAACCATGTAGAGAGAGGAGGTGTGAAGGGAGGACTGAAGGAGAGCTAGGTGCAGATGCTGTTTGTAGACTTAGTGCTTCCACAGAGATTTCTCAGTACTGTTTTGTCCTGTTTTTTCCCATTTTCCATTCAACCTATATCGACTTTTGTTTTATTATTCTGATAGCACTCCTGAACTGAACAGTTCTCTGGCTGAAATTGAGATTTCACTCACGTCATAACCAGGGTTTCGTCTCCTGGCTCGCTCAGGAGTCCATCGACGAACACAGAGGTGCTGGTGAAGTTGTGAACAGTCCATGTCTGTCCTTCATCAACACTAAACCTGTGGACAAAGAGGAAGTTTTCACAACACATCAACACTACTCAAGCAAAGATACTGAAACTGTAGAGTTAGTAATGACTCTATTACAAACACAACACTCCTGTAGACTTCATCATTTACTAAACTCCTCCCATTGTCCATTGTAGCTCTCTTGAAAATGAGAAAATATTTCTCTTGTAACAGGAAAAATGGAGAATCTGACACATACAAAGCGAGCCATCTGTTCTGCTTTATTCACTGTGCTGATGACTCCTGCAGTCAACAGTGGCATCAGTGCTGAGTAAACATGACTGCACGATGGTGAAGGATCAATGTGGAATCGAGCTGTGTGTTGCTCGCACTGCAGGCTGCGTCTGGTAACGATGAGGCATTACGACGTGATAATCAGCAGGTAAACACGCACAACTACAAAGAAACAGAATGGATATACAAAACTATTAAATAGTCTGTTCCGGTGGTAAAGACCGCTGTAGGTTTTAAACAAAGTGCTGGCCAGATTTCAGTGTTTGAAATGCCCTTTCTGTTGCTGAAATCAGGAGGCTGTTGCATCCAGCAGTTTAGTAACTTTCAGGAAATCAATGCCACCAGGTGTGTGGAGGTGTGAGAACAGGCAGGGGCCTGAATTTCTCTCAAACTCTCTCTCTTTTTCCATTCTTCACAAACAGCAACTGTTCCTGTCACTCGACATGTGAACTTAGCAGAACAACAAGAAAGCTTTCCAGAACAGACTGTCTGTCTGTCTGATTCCACGCAAGATATCATGTCAAACCAGCAGTGAAACACACAGTTCCTGCAGAGGAAGTAACATAAGTAACCCAGACTCCAAATGTATTTCTTGAGTTAACTGATTTCTTAACTATCATGTAAATAAGAAACATGGCTCCTGTAATCTAGGTATATATACATATATACGTACTCTATATATGGTAGATGATATAGTCAAAGGCCGTGCAATTTTACTTGAGGAACTTTATTCTAAAATTGTTTGACAATGAACCTCTGCCTATCTTTACTTCTGAGAGACTCTAAGATACTTTTTTTGTTTCTGACCTGTTACCAGTTAAACTAATTAGTTAATCAGAATGTTCTTACAACTCTTCCTTGTTAGTACCACTTTGTTTGATGCGCACTGAGGACTTCCATATTGAATATTTAAATTCCATTAAAAACTGATGAAACACACCTTTGTATCAGAGACCCACCAGACATTACTCCTCCATAATGAGGTGCGCTGGTTGTCCCAGGGGAAAATGGTTGGAGCGTTTCATTGAACTTCAAAATCCGATAGGAGACTTTCTGACCCTCTATAACCAGAAACTACTGGAGGACATGACACACGAGTTTCTAATTAAGACATCATACCTGGCGGAGATATTCGGTCTCTATAATGAAACAAACAAACGCATGCAGGGCGCAGAGACCAGTGTAATGGTATGCAAGAAAGCAATGGATGCATTTTGGCGTAAAGTGGAGTACAGAAAGAGCAAACTGGTGAAGAGGGATCTACAGCGCTTTCCCTCTTTAAATAAACAAGCAGCGGGAAAATTATCTGATGCTTTGATCCGCCAGTTCACCCACCACATGGAGCAAGAGGAGATGAAATCCCAATTTTCAGACATAAATGAACATTTCACAAAAGACGCATGGGTGATTCTCGCGAAAGAGGAGGATGTGGAATATCTTCAGGGTGAGGATGAGCTCATGGATATTAAGTCAAATTCTCTCTTGAAGAAATTCTATGACGAATATGGATACATGCGGTTTTGGCTTGTGAAAGGACCTGGCATCGCTCCAAGACTTGCGCATCACGCAACCACCAGATTCATTCTGCCGTTTGCAATGACATACTGGTTTCAGTTCTCTTGTCACCATCAAATCAAAGGCATGCAACAAGCTTGACGTGCACAATGGCTTTCGTTTGGCTGTCACCAAAATCACACCTGACATCCCATCACTGGCCCAAGAGTTACAAGCCCAAAGCTCAGATTAAATGCCATCCTGTTTGTAGCCTATGTATGAAAGGGAACAAGTTCATGTGTCACGAGTTCATTTAAATGTAGGAAAGCCTGGCTAATACATTGTAGTATTCACAGAAGCTAGCCTGTTCAAAAAAGTTATACATATTGTTAAGCACATTATTGCACATTATGCTCAGTGTTTGGCTTCAATGAACATGTAGCCCATTAATTGTTCTACTGTTACTGTTATGCATTTTATGCTGGGCTATTTTATTTTTTCTAAATGATGCATGTAATAGTTTTTGTGGGGGTCGTCAAAATATTCACTGGTAAAATAGGGGTCCCTTGGGAAAAAGATCACTACAGCCTATTTACATGCTGATGTACTCGGTGACCCACCCACTTCTATCTCATGTCCTCCAGTTAATATCCAATGAATTATTAGAAATGGACAGACCTGATAACCCTGTAATCACATAGATTAGCAGGCCAAACTATGCTCCATGCCCACACACCAGCCTTTACTCCATTCTTCCAGTGCTGAAACAAGACTTATTCTATGTGGAGCTAACCATAAATCATGACTATACCAGAGTCCTGTCCAGTGGCATCTCATTTCTCAGCCTGCTAGCTTTCCATAATTAATTGATATGAATGCCTTGTGTGAGTTACTTAATGTAAAAAAGTCTGAGAGGAGCTGGGGGAATTAACTGAAGTAATATGTGTGTGTGCATACACGCACGTTGTCACTTTTGAAAGATGCTTCGCTTTTCAAGTGGCCGTGAAAATGGCATTACTTTGATGCACACAGTTGTAGATATCCTACCCCCGCATGGGAACATGGTGTAATTATTTCAGAGAGTCAAAGGCACCAAAGAGTCTTGGTTTCAGGAAGTGGAGTATCGTGAGTGACTAAGTGCAGAGGACTTGAAGAAACGTTTTAGGTCAAGCAGAGTTCTTAACAGAGACAAGTACTGATGCTCCTCTAAACTCCTCTTGCTACAGTTTGCTTCTATGTAGAATTGATTCCTTTTTAGTTCTATCAGCTCTGCTTCTTTCCGTCTGGGAGGTTAAACCAGGCCACACAGGCTGATTTAAAGGCCTAATTCTAAAAAAGGACAGCTCTATTCTATGTCTTGTATGAGGGAAAAAATGCACTGCTGCTTTATCACGTCACTGCTGGCCAGAAATTGTGTTTTTTTTTCCATTTAGGTGCAAGGTTACCAACATCTGTATATCCCACCTTGTTAAACTGTTTTTTTCTGCATAGGCCTTTAACACGAGAGATTATATTTATTAGCATTGGATGTGAATTAAAGAATGAGCACACCTTAATTTTACTAAATGCGTTTTAGGTCAGAATAAGCTAGTGTTTTTCTAATGTTTCTGACCGTGTCTTTCCCTAACCCTAACCACTTATGTGAATTATAAAGCTGAACTGCAATGATTATTTTTCAAATTTAATACATTTGAGTTAAAAAGAGAACCCAGGAATTTTACTAATTTAGCTTTAGTTAGGGCTAACAGTGGCTACCTCTCTCGTTAGCTTTTGCTTGATATACTAATTTACTTTGTGGCAGAGCTGTCGTCTATTTTGTACTAATTTTATGTTGTTTGGAATTACACATTTCTAATACTTAATAACTCTTACTTAGTAAAATGTCAGAATGTCTGGTTTTGATCTGACTTAATTTTTGCCAAATTTCTTATTAATATTATGGAATTGTGGCTCATTAAAAATAATTCTATTACTAATTCTCTTAGTTACTTCTTTACTTATACTTTTTTTTAACTTACTAATATTATCAAGATTTTACCTTAAAGTTCACCAAGTGGCACTCCTGCTGTAGAATACCAGGCCATCCCATATCACAAGTTCTTTTTCTGCAAATCTATTGTGTAAATTCGGTTATTTAGGTGTGTGATCCACATTATGTGTTTTGGCTTCCTGCTATGAGCAAAGAAAATGGTAGTAGTACAAAGCAGTTATAGTAATATTTCTCATGAAAGGCTTATAACAAATATTCATAGTGCATCTACGTATTTCTACAAATGTCTGCGGGCTTACTAAATGCCAGCATAATTATAAAGTTGCAGTTTCACAATTGAGATAAGTAAGCCAGCTAATTAGAACAGGCATCTCACAGAGACATACTGAACAGTGTGCAAGATACTGGAGTAACATTGTTGTTGTATCAGTAGTTTTTGGCCTAAGAACAA
Organism: Ctenopoma kingsleyae; assembly: GCA_032353495.1. Classification (NCBI taxonomy): domain Eukaryota; kingdom Metazoa; phylum Chordata; class Actinopteri; order Anabantiformes; family Anabantidae; genus Ctenopoma; species Ctenopoma kingsleyae. The sequence continues at coordinate 15,074,407 of JAUBNQ010000010.1, read as the reverse complement.
TGCTTTTTAGTCTCCACAGCTGAAATGTGTTGCTCTCACACGTAACACTGTTCTCTATTATGGAGCACTTGGAAAGGAGAGAAATATTTGAGGCCATAAAACTCCAATAAGTGGAGAGTTTCTGGCTCCAGAACAGAGCGCAGGCCAGAGAGAGTTTTGGAAGCCAGAAATCTCAGCACCTGATGAGGTGATAACATTACAGTGATTCTGGGTAATGAAGTGGTAAAAATCGTGTTCATTTCACAAGTTGTATTTTCTGCAGAATATTTTTGTGCTTTCACATATTTCTGTGGCTGGGTGATGAGATGTTTTCCACAGTGTTGCCGGGGCCTTTGGGGTTATTGATTTAGCTGTGGCATGAGGGAGGGAAAAATGTGAAGGACAAGCCTCCATGGTCTTTCACTGAGAGACAGATGAGGGCCCATCTAAAAGGTCATTTGATTTAGCTGTGATAAATGTTTTTTTTTTTCTGAGTACTCCCTTATCTATGGTTTCTCATTATTTCATCCTTACTTATTAAGGTTGACGAGATAACATCTTGCTGAGCTTGAAATTGTCCTCATGAGCTGTGCGGAGGAAGAGGGATGATCATTTTGAATGGCTACAGTGCTGGACTTGGATAATAACTGATCTTTCCTTCTACTGTTAAAATATTTAGGTTTTGTCTAATGTGAAACTTTGGACACTGTGTTTAGACAACACACTGCTGCTGAACTGCACACTACACTAAATAATTGTAGAACTATGGCATTCACAATAAAATTATGACTGACATAATGTCCGATTGATGCAATCACAGAGGAATTCTTGCTCTATGTCAGAACTACAAGACCAATAATGGAATTATATATTCAATACATATTCTAATCTATATTCCACTTCTCCTAGTTATCCTCCTAATTTAATAAACTTCCATTAGCAAACATAATGTGCTATTGGAAGATAATACTAATGTTTAATGATTATAGGCCTCTGTATGTTTATGTAAATATTCCTTTAAAAGACAGTTTCCATATACAATAGTCATTTTTAATATTAACAATATCTACACTGTATTTCAGATTAGAATTTGATGTTAAAAAAATCTGCTTTTATTTAAAAAACATAGTCATTTCTGTATGTGCCAAACTTTTGACTGGTAGTGTACATTTTAGATTTTATGTTTGTTCTCATATAGTTTATCTATACAATATACATCTTTATATTTCATCTGTCTCATTGGTCTTTGCCAGTCATCAATAAATCACTAAGCACCTGTTTAAAAGATGCAATACATTCTAATGGATGATCCACAAGTACTGATCAATTCCAGAATAAATAATGTTAATTAGCCTGCATCATATCCATCATATTAAAGATATGGATAATGCAAAATGGTTTTAAAAGATAGTCAATAATATAATGATTTCAGCCTTTTAAAGGACTATTACAGCAGTAATGACTGCTATTGACATGGTGATCTTACTTGAGTATCTTGAGGGGAATAGAGGTGTCCTTAATGGCAACAATAACCCCTCCGTGGTCCAGGTACAGGATGTGATGCTCCTCCTCAAAGACCTGTCAAAGAAAACATAAAAAGGTTTAGGATTCATCCTGATCAGATGACAAACTAAGAATTTATGAGGTGAGTAAAGAAAGAAGTACTTTAGCATCCATAACAGTACAACTTTTGGGTGTGAAGAGAAAGTTAGCAGGGGAACAAATGAAAAGAGTAGAGATGGGAGAGGAGCAAGGGGAAAAAGAAGCAACAAGAGAGGATGTACCTGTCTCCATGTCTTCCCGCAGTCTGAAGTGATGTACATCTCTTCTTTATATTCTATAAGCTTGGAGCCAAGGTTACCTGAAGGAAAGATGAAGAATAAAGGTTTATCAGACAGAGAGGCTCATATGACGCATGCAGCACCAACAGATTCATAGAGGGAGTAGTGTGCAGTGAGAAAACTGAGGTGAGATGTGAGGAGACTCGATGGTGAAAAACCAAACAGACAGTAAGTCACACAGGACTATGTCTAGAACATTTTAAATAATATATCACATAGAAACAACAGGCAAAATTGTAACATTTGCTGATAATCAACAATGGAAGGAAAACACATTTCTGATGAATTGGTTAATTCTCTATAGTTTCAATCACAAGATATTCAGGCGCACATCCAAAAAATATGCAGAAATAAGGAATAGTAATTCATAATTTGGACATACTAATAAAGAATCTTTATTTATAATTATAGAGAAAAACATTTTCTTTAACAAAATGATCAGCTAGGTTGAAGCTTATTAAATATCATGGGTTAAAAATGCATACTATTTTGAGTCAAGGACGTAAATATGATTTAGCAAATATTTTATCTTACTTCTCATTGAAATCATAAATTTGATCAAAATCTATTTTTAGTCTTTATACTATACATTTATATACAGAAAGCCATACCAAAGTATTACTACAGAAAACAGAAGAATACATCAAGTTATCAAGTCCAATGCTACTTCTGTGCCTATACTCGCGGAGCTGGGGTTACAATATGTAACCAATGCTGCATGCCTTTTGCGTGTGGTCTTTTTTTTTAACCACGTTTTTATAATCAATCAGGTAAAACTAGAAAGATGTAAGGTAAGGATGGTGACACTATTGTTGTGTTGTCTGAATATTGAATGGTAGTTTTATCCAGTGTGTTCCTGTAGGTTCCTCTCTGGATTCTGTAAAAGTGTTTCCCATGCTCGAGTGAACACGCAGCACAACATGCGGTCATATAGACACAAACAGAGTCTTGCTTGAACTCCAAGTGCTGCTTATGTTATGTTTGTTCTTATATTTTTGGGTCAATGTTTTTGTTATTTCTAACATTTGATGTCAGTTTTTTTCTTTTTTTTCTGGCAAAAAGCGTTTGTCATAGAAGTTTAAAAGTGTGACCCAGATGGTTTCTTTTCCTTATCTCCTAAACAGCCACTGCACTTACTTATCCTTACTCAGTTTTCAGGATCTGCCTTTTTTTCCCCCTTCGGTATGAACACACACAAACAAACACAGAGGAGTATTCAATAAATAAAACTGCTGGCAGTTCAGTGAACTCCTCTGTACATTAGAGTGCTCAGCCATGAAGCAGTGTGGTTTTACACCATGGCTCAGAGAGAAATGAGGGTAAAACATAGGTTTGTCTCTAGAGGAGTGGCACTTTTTATCTGCAAAGAATGGAGCTTTATTGTAGAGGCTGAAGACAAAACCACACCAACACGGCCTCACACACAAACAGTATCACATGTAATGATATCAACTCAGAGTTCTGTACATACATTTGATTTAGGCATTAACATACAGTAAATCTAGCATGCTTGAAATAAATGAAATGATGCACGCCACCATGAGCCAGTAAAGTTGTAGTTTACATGCATTTCTGTCCAGACTCATATTCTAATCAGTTCATCCATGAGTCCAAGTAGACGTTTGTACCAGATGAAATCAAATTCCCTACAGGCGCTCCTGAGATACTGCATTGGTGAGAATTTGGACCGATATGAGGTCACATTGACTTTTGCTTTTTGAAAACCAAAATCTAATCAGTTTGTCCTTGAATCTAAGTGTGTCCCAATGTTGACATCACTTCATGGGGTATATACGATATTGCATTCATGACACCAGGACAGACGGATGGAAAACCTGTAAACACGTTGTGTTTGTGGCCTCTGATGTCATTGGCTTAGAAGCATAAATCAAAACTCATGGCTGCTGTTTTTCATTATTAACACAAATATATCACAGATTATGAAGTGCCGCTTGCAACTCAATGTTAGTAAAGACATCATACAGACCACAACTAAAAACTCTAGCGAATCTATCCAGTCCACCATGACAGCGAACAACACCTGCGATCATTCCTAAAGGTGATTCCAGTGTTCACTAATTTTTACTTGGATTTCAGTTTTGAAGTTACTGTTTTCCATGTGCAGAAATGAGGTCTATAAATATTTACTGTAGACAACTGCTCAATAATCAATTATCAATGTCTTCATGCAGTATAAAACAGAAGCCCTGTCACTGCCTTTGCAGATCTAGAAAACTCCTTTAAAGTCCTACTATAAATAGTGTTTGGACCAGAAACACAAATTGTATTAATTAGTGTGAACTTGACTGATAGATCAAGTAGTATATTGCTGTGGAGACTCACCAGCGCCCATGATAAGACCTGGAGCAGAGTCTTTGGTGTGGACAGTCCCAGACACATAGGGGTTGTCTGCCCAGCGTAGGTGGAGGTGGAGGTGACAGTCCGGCTGTAAACAAGAAGATAACAGCATGATCCACACTAACCCACCATGTAATATGCTGTGTCACAGTGTTTTCCTAACAATACATCTTAACAAAAAGGCTACAAGCTGGAGTACTTCAGTAAAATGGTGACTGCACACACTCAAACCTCAGTCTTGTTTAATGAGTCTTACCTGATAATCCTTCTGCAAATACAGCTCTGCATAAGGGTGTCAGTGCTGTTAAACACCACTTAACATGGGGAAAGAAATTTAATGCAAGCTAATTCATTTCAAAAATAGAGAATCAGAAAAGAGATTCTCAAATGCAAACATTTCATAGGCAGAACTGTGCTGGCTCTTTTTTGTTTTCCACTGCTGTCTCACAGTGGGAGACCATTATTTTTGTGGCTTGCAAGTGAACATCTGTGGTTTGCAGTTATGCTGCATGCCTGCACGACTGTTGGTACTAACAATTTCAGCCATATTGGAACTGTGTTTAGATACTGCTGATGCAGACCCAACCATTCCTGCTCCTGCAGAACTTTCAAACAGCAAAATAGTGGGATGCCCTTATTGTGAAGGCAGCAACAGTTAGATTGAGGTTAAGTATTTGAACAGTTTTTATGATTTTGCCAAATACTTATAAATACTTAGAAACTTAAAAAATACTTCTATAAAGATTCAGAAGTACCCATTGACATCACCAAATTCTGTGTCCTCCCTGCAGATGCTTTGACACACCTTCACTGCAGCCACCTTCAGTTGCTGCTTGTTTGTGGGTCTTTCTTTACTTTTACTTTACTTGACAGACGCGTTCATCCAAAGCGACTTACAAGGAGAAGACACAAGCAATTACCATTCGGCTTCTGTAAATTATGACTTACTACAAACTAAAAGCCCTGATAAGACCCAAACTTGTCGAAGAAAAACATGCTAGAAAGCATGTTAATTGTTAAGTGCTAGACAATTTTTTTGGTTTGTGTGTGTGTGTGTGTGTGAGAGAGAGAGAGAGACTCACTTGAAATACAAGTGAGTTTTCAAATGTTTTTTAAAGGTGGTGATAGTCTCGTCATTCCACCAGCCAGGGACAACAAAGGAAAATTTCTTTCTTTCTTTCTGCCTTCAGTCCTGTCTTTAATAAGTGAAAAGCTGCTCTGTTCGACTGAGAGAAATGCCATATTTTTGTGAAAAGCTGAAAGTCCATACTTTGATCACATCTTGATTGTTATATTTCAAATCTGTTGTGGTGGTGTATTTAGGCAAAATCACAAAAACTCTGCCAGTGTCCAAATACTTCTGAACCTAACTTTATTTCATCCTGAGTAAGCAGGGCTTCATTACTAGCACTAACATTCAAGAAAAACAGCTCTACACAACATAATGAATTGGTGCAAAGGTGCTTATTGTGGTTTGTGGTTGGCCTAAATGGTCGAGCATAATCAAGGCTCAGTGGGGCAAGAGAAATAATAAACACTCCAACCTGCAAGTGATATTACTATATTTGGTTAAAATGTGATGCTCTATTAAACAATTGTGTACATATAAGTATGTCATTATGCATTACAAACCTCCAATTACATTTTTACCTGATACTTATAGATGCTAGAAAAGTAAAGTGAAGACCGTTGGCATCATTCTCCAATATACTTAAATCAGACACTATGATAAAATACTCCTGTTCAGACAAGAGGTCATTAATCTAATCCAGGCAGGTGGCAAGGTAATGGATACAGCTGAGTGTGCTTCCCTGATAGTGACACATTAGATAGTACATCTAGAATCTGGCTTTGTCTACCTCACTGACTTGTGATGTCAGTAAAGTGATATGTGTGAGGCCAGCGTTTGAAATAAAGCCGTCTCTCTGGCCAACAGAGGGAAAGACGTGAATCCAGGAGAGCTCATTTTCTTTGCGGGGTCATTATGTTGAGGTATGGATGAAGCTGAAGGGAGGAGAGGTCAATATCAGTGGGAACAGCGTCTCAGCGATGATAAACAAGTGTCCACCTGATACCTGTGTCTCCTTCATATCTGTCGGCTGACAAGATTGATGGTTCAAATAAAGAACTTGACTCGCTCCCCCTCTATCTACCTGTGAGCTGTGATGTATGGATATAAGACAGTGGGTGGTCAATTGCTCTTTGCCATACAGCCCTGCAGAAACAACTTTGACAAGATGGATGGAACAGCTAGGTAGGGATCTCACACACATTCAAAACTCATCCTTCCTTCTCAACCTGGTCAATGAGAGTCAGTGAGTTGACTGATTGTTGGTGCTGCAAGATTTCATCCGCATCGCAATGTGCATTAAAAAGTTTAACAAGTTTTAAAAAGTTTCAAACATATAGTATAGTAATAGAGACAGGGATCTGCTAGAGTTAGTGCTGTGCTACATAAAAATAAAAGGAATGTGTATCCAAAATTGTGCTAACATAAAAATGTTATGCTAAAATACATTGATCATCTTTTATAGTGTGTTACACTGGAGGCATCTCACCAGATAATGACACTTTGTCACATTGACAAAAAGCAGGAACATCTAACTGAAAAAATTCAAAAGTAACAAAATCCACTCGTTATGACCTTAAATGCACAGGAACTAACTTTTTTCCACAGAAAGAACAAAAGGTAAACAATATTAGTTTTTCACAGGGTTACACATTGATTTGTTTTTCTTGTCTGGCAGAACTATTGTCCATCAAAAAAAAAATTATGCATAGCCAAGTGAGGTGGGAAAGACGATGAGTGCTTACAGCTTTACAGGTGACTGGTTTTCCGTTCATGTCAGTGGTAGGTGGGGTCAGGGGTTCCCAGTCTCGTCCTTTGTTGTAAGTGATGAGCGTTGTCACTTTGGCATCAATCTTCTGATTAGCCAGAAAGACACCTTTAATTCCACGTACCTGGAAAACATGGTGGATTTACAACAGCTGGCGTTCACAGTGCTATAATGTGTCCAAACCATTCATCTGAAGTTGCCACATTTGTCTTCTGTCTAAGTTTTTGTGTGGAGTTTGCATGTTCTCCCCGTGTTTGTGTGTTTTTTTTCCCCAAGTACTACATCTTCCTTCCACTGTTCAAAGACATTCATGTTAGGTTAGGGTGAAGGGTAAGAGTTAGGGGTTAATTGACCCTAAATTGGCCGTAGGTGGGAGTGTGAATGTTTGTCTGTCTCTATATGTCAGTCCTGTGAGAGAATGGCAACCTGTGCAGGGCGTACCCCACCTCTCGCCCAATGACAGCTGGCACTCCTGCAACCCATAAGAAGTGGTTTAGATGAATGATGGATGAACTTAAATCAACTCTTAAGTCGGCTAATGTGTACTGAACAGTGTTTTATTGCTTATGTGTTCAACTTTTCATTTGAAAGAGAAATTTGTGTGTAATTTATTGTTTCAAATGTTGATCCACCAACTGGGTCTTAAAATTATATTTTTGGTAAGCTAGTACACCCCACCTATTACATAATAATTACCCAGTAAATAATTCCACAATTTTAAAAATTACAACTAGTTATTGCAAAATAAGTTTGAAATTTCAATTAAATCTGGAAATTTGTGCACTATTGAGACAAAATGTCACATAATTACTGTGAAACGAAAACTAATACCACTACTAATAATTAACAATATTTTTCTTTCCATGTTTTATTGAAAATATGGTTTTATAAAGTTACTAGTATCAAGATCCAATAAAGTTGGGAAGTTACTTCAAATAATAATTATTTATTTTGTTTTAAACTTTGAATGTTTTCTCAAAAGCACACATAAATATATATATGTATAAACAAATACATGTATATATATATATATATATACACATGTATATATTTTAATAGTGCACATGCTGTAATTTCAATACAATTGTTGCCAAATTATTGAATGTATGAAAGTATTTAAATATTTACTATTTGAAGTTAAAACGTATTTCAAACCAACTTCTATTCAACTTAATTTGTGAAACAATTACTGGGTAATTATTATGTAATTATTTGGCTGTAATTTACTAGGTTACCATATTTTCCTTAATGCAGCCTAGATAATAAGATTACAAGTGAATATGGTGAAGCACTATTCTCATAAAGAACTCTAACATAACTGCTCTAATTGAATTGTAAATTTACCTTGAACCATAGAGCCAGAACATAAGAGGATTTACCCTTTCACTGTCAGCAGTGGTTGAAACCCGATAACTCACAGGGCACTACGTTACAGAAGAATGCACTTGGAGAAAACCACTGATGCAGAGAGTGCAGGGCTGTAAAAGTTTAATACACTGAAATCAATACACACTGCATGTTTTTTTGTGGATGTGAGGTTGCTAGCTACAGGATCTGAAGTTGAAACACTACACAGCAAGTTGAGCGAGCACAGACAGACGTGTAACAAAGCCATCTGCAGACTCCCCAAGCTCCTATTATACTGCTGTGACGTTCACAGACAAGGTAATTGTTTAAATCAATGCTTGTATTATCTCTGGACTCTAGACTCTGACTTTTCCCCTCTCCATCTACACGTATTCATCTCTCAACTTTTCAGTTCAGCACTTCATCTCATTCCCTTCTTTTTCTGCTCCTTTTGCCTCAAGTCTCCATCAGTCTGTTGTATGTTTGTTTCTCTGTCTTGTCAGTCCTCTCTTCTTTTTCTTAGCATGTGATGAGAGCACAGCCTGGAGCAAGGGATGAAAGAGGAGGAGGAAATGAGATTTGGTCCACCGCATATTCTTTTTCTTCCCTCTTCTACTTGTTTTATGTCCTCTGTGACCACTTATCCAGAGACCTCACCAAAAAACTCAAGTGATACAGAGATGAGCAATAGCTTTACAGACTGAGTGCAGAGAATGAGAGAAGGGCCAACACAAGCGTTTCGAGTCCACTTGAGTCCTTGAACAAATGTCTTCATAATTAATTCAACATCGCTTTCCTTAAATGAAGACATCAGTTGCTGAATGCATTCACTTAATATTCATTTTTAAAAACATATTTTAAGACATATCATTGTGTCCGTAATTGACCATTTTCTAAACTGTTGGCCAAAGAGACTGTCCAATCATAGTTTAGGAGCTGCAGCATGACCCAGGCCTTGCAAGCTTTGGGGCATGGGTCTGTAATTGGAGCAATATTTCATTCTTCTTTGAAGAGTGATAGTTTGTTACAAGTGTTGTACTTATTTGATTGTTAGAGATGTTAGAATGTCTGGCCAACTAACTTAAAATCTACAGTAGCAACTTGGCAAAACTTCCAAAATCAAGAATTATTAGTACATATTAGTACAGTTATTTGTAGAGTCATAGGTAACTTTAGTAGAATCCCTGCTCCACTGCACTGAAATCAGTTGAGGTTGTTCAGGCGTCCAATTAGAATACTTGCTGGTGCCAGATGCCCAGAACCAAGAGCGAGAGACTGGCCCAGAACTTAGTGGTAGGTCTCCAGATACCTCAAATAGATTCGAAGACCTGGCTGCAAAAAATTACCTAAGCTACCTTGATTACCATTTTTTTTATTACCCCGAGACTACTGAAGTACAACTGCTTAATTAAAGCTGTCTGAACACGGCCTCGATCTCCCAAGTTACTGATTTAGTTACTGATTATTATGCTTGCGTACCCACAAACCTGTGATTAAATTTGACACAGTGGTGTTTGACGCTTTGACTGTGCTCATGTTAATTGTTGATAATTGGCTCATTGGTCTGAATGAACCATCACCCAACCACTTGCTTTTCTGCCTTCTTCCAAAATGCTGTCATATAACCAATGCCAGACGAACATGAAGCAACTAACACAAACATGCCATAAAACTGTTAAAATCTTAGCTAGTCATTGCAAACTTTTCCTGTTTTCTTCTTCTATGGTGGTCTTACTGTAGACTGGTCCTCATTGCCTACTACAGTGTTGGAGATCTTACCTCAAGTACTGGCTGTGCACACTGATTGTTGTGAACAACACACAAAATACATTTTTTTGCAAAAAATAAAAATAAAAATAAAATTTACATATTCTATGGCGTTTTCCATGACCTAGGATAATGTTCTCCACCCCTCCACCAACTCTCACCTCCAGGATGTCGATGAGAACATTCTCCTCTGGCTGCTTTGTGCTGCGAACATTCTCTAGGACTATGGAGTAGTAGACACCCTGGGGGTCCGACTGGTACAGGTTGTACGTGTCTGACTGGTACCACTCCTGCAGGGCAAGGAAGACCTGGTTCTCATCTGTGCTCACTATCTGAACATCCTGAAAGAAGAGATGGAGGACATGGAGGGAGGAGAGAAATGGAAAAGTGGGTGTCAGAAAGAGGCAATCAATATTTTTTGAATCAGTGATGCTGGGAATGAAAAAGCCGAGAAGAAAAAAAAGAGAAGGGAATAATGAAACAGAAAAAACAAGATTAATTTTGAAAACAGGGGAGACACTCACAGACTTCATTACAGGAGAAAAAGTGTGAAGGTAAAAGAGGAAAACCGATTAGACATTGAAAAATGGAAGAGGAAAACAAACAAGTGGAGGGTAAAGGAGAAGAAAATATAAGAAGCAAGTGATGACAGGTGGCCAGAAGAAATAGGATATGAAGGGAAGGAAGGTAGAGGTATAGATAAAGTAGCAAGCAGCAAAGTCTGATGCATAGGGGAGTCACAAAGTTTGACAGAAACGCACTATGATCCAGAGAACATAATCCAATAAATATAGAACTACACAATCACAGAAACAAACTGAGGGAGGTAAGGGAACACTTAACCCAACTGAAAACTGTTTTGGCAGCCTAGAAAACTTGTTAGGTGTACTTGTCAAAGCTTTTGCTTTTGCAAATGGCTTCATCACTCATGAACTACTGTAACGATAGCACAAAGATCGACTCAGCACTTTCTCTGCATTAGTGATTACATTAACATAACATTTCAAAATAAAGCCATCAGAGCTCGGGAGAAAGTACCCAAGAAGGTGTGTCTCTAATCACTGACACCCTGCCATCTCGCTGAGGAAAAGGAAAAAAAAACACCAGTGCTCAATTACACTTGGATTTATGGTTATAGCTCAGAGTAATGACTGTATTGAAAGCTTCGCAATGATCTTCATATTCATAAATGTACTGTTTCTGAGTCACTTTGTAAGCAAATTGCAAGAAGGATAATTGAGCCAAAAGATATAAAAAAATGAACAAAGTTGGGTATGTGATTGGCACACAACTTGGAGCCACTTTTTCAACCTAAGGAACCTTGGGTGTTTGTGGACCATAGCTTTACCAACAAACTGCCACCCTGAAACAAACAAACTCTCCCTATCTGGGAAATGAACACCAGTCTTTAGCATGACAGGGAGACACACTGACCACTTAGGCTTAATATTTCCAGTTTTTGTTTTAATGGGAAGTTATAGGAAGGAGGTTTGCAGGTAGAACATTTAAAGACGGGCTTTTGTATGTGTTCAGTCCAATAAAGTTTTACCTGTGTACAGCTGCAGTCTGCACCTTACATTTGCAGTTCAAACTCAGCAGTCAAGCAACACATGTAAACATCGTGCTACTTTGTTGGAACTACTAGAATCCAATAGTGAACAGGATTATGATGGATTGGAGCTGAAAAAAGCTTTTCTTCTCACTCAGTGAATAGACATAGCACTGGGTGGATTTGGCTGAGATGAGAAAAGAAAGATGATTCAGAGAGGTGACTTTTGTAAGATGTGACATGTAGAACAGTCATGTACTAGCTCTGTTTGACTGTGTCAATATAACTGTGGTGGTTTATAAAACCCTGAAGGGAGTTTAATTCTTTCTTACAATAAACCAAAATACAAAAATGTTCTGAAGCACTGAATTCAGTAAGTAACTTTTAATCTATCCAGCAAATGTGTTTTACAAGCACAAACTCGATTTATCCTTCACTTGAACAAATGGTAGTGATGGTAGAAATGGTTAAAAAGGATTGAGTTGCAGTCCAGTCATATAGTCTACTATATCTCAAAACTGGATCCCAGCCCATGATTAGCAGGTTGAAACAACAACAACAAGAAAAATGACTGTTTAATCTGTGGAGTATTCCCTGGTCCATAATTAGAGTCAGTGACATTTGAGCTGGGCTTTTACATTTCTGGGTTAAAGAAGCTAAATGTAGCATGTTAAGGGCAAGGAAAAGACAAATGGTCATGGTCGAGCATTCTCGGGCTGAAATCCTGACTGAAATCCTGAAATAGCAGAGCATCTCCACTGGCAACCTTCATATTGGTGCTGCATCACTGAATGCCCTCTGAAAGAAACAGCGCCCATCCATCTCTGTCAGGGCCAGCAGGGCCACAGTCACCCCAAAGATGAGGACCACAAAATATTTGTGAAATATTGGAGCTCCACTGCAAGAAGTAACACTAGACTTAGCTATTTCAAGTTTGAATTGAGTTTTAATTCTTCACCAAACTCAGGATGGTTTTAATAATCCTAAAAAGAGACAAAAAGACACAACTAATAAAATGGTGCAGGCTAATTTACACTGTCTGGGTGTACAGAAACATCCTTAAGTGCCCTATGTATGGCTAAAACAAACCACAAGAATGCGCCTAAATAAGCAATGTGGCTAGTCATCTGTAAAGTATACACACTAGCAAAAAGCCACTGTCTAGTCCAGGGGTTTTCAAGTATAATTTAAGGAGGTCTGGATAGAGAAAATTTCCTCATGTCTGGGTTTGCAACATCATCATGTTTAAATTGCATTATTGTGTAGTTATACATTAATATTCATTTATATTCATATAGAAAGAGAAGCAACTTGTCATTAAGCTATAATTCAATGCCA
>JAUBNQ010000010.1:15044663-15061291 GCA_032353495.1 Ctenopoma kingsleyae | reverse complement strand
CACTGTAAAGTGCCTTGAGATGACTTATGTTGTGATTTGGCGCTATACAAATAAAATTGAATTGAATTGAATTGAATATAATCTATCTTTGATGGCCATTGTAATTTCTTTTGTTTCTAATTTTGGTAATTTGTATTGTTGTTAACCCAACCTTTTCTCAATATACCTTGTCTAAGATTTCACAGATGGCAGAGAATGCACATGCCCTCTCTGTTTTATAGAAATTATACTTAAATGCTAATGCTCGCAACAGCAAATGCACTAAAACACCCTCATAATGAGAACTTTCTGCATATTTTTATTTATTATATTTTATGGGTTAGGGTTATGTTAATCATAGGGTTAGGGGTTGGGGGTAGGGTTAGGGTTAGTTCGTCACCCACAACTAGGCACCTTGAAGTCGAGAGTCAAAAGCAAGGCAAGGGCTAGAGCTTGAGTTCCTTGATACCATAGTTCATACCCACTCTTGTGTAGGTGTTTAGGGGTGGTCATTTATCTTCGTTAAACACTGAGTGGTGCAATTAGAATTCCAATTACAATTGGGAAGAGGTTGCAATCAAGTGAAATGGGTCCAAATGGCTGGCTCATATAAAAACAGATTCTCACCACTTCAAAGAGACCCTGAGACAGCCATGGGAACTGGATTTCCATTTAGAAGGTGGTTAGATTTAGGTATCAAATTCAGTTAAATTCAATTCAATCATCTTTATTTGTATAGTGCCAAATCATAACAAGAGTCATCTCAAGGCACATTACATAGCAAGGTTTAGGACCTTGCAAAATCAGTATTTACAGAACTACAGTATGTCACAGTATGTTTTTGACTAAAAATTTTCATACATATTGTTCCTGCACAGGCGGTAACATAATTGCTTTGCCACAGCTTTTTCAAGGATTTTTGCAGTAAAGGGCAGATTGGATATCAGTCTATAATTGGCTAAAATTCCTGGATCAAGTGCTGGTTTTTTCAGTAGAGGTTTGACTGCAGCTACCTTAAAAACCTGTGGTACATAGCCTGTTATTAAAGATATATTTATCTGATGTAATATGGACGAGCTGATCAAAGGTAGAACATCTTTGAGCAGTCTAGTTGGGGTGAGGTCTAAGAGACGTAGATGGTTTAGATGAATTGATTGTTGAGATTAACTGCATGATTTACAGGAAGGAAAGAGTAGACTGAGGTGTGACAAACAAATCTAGAACTGTTGGACACATGCGCCTGTCCATGCCAGTTGTAGGGCCAGGTGCAAATTCCATTAATTAAGGTTAGGAAAAGACATTGGTTAGTCTTAGGTTAAGCAGGCTCTCACAGCCAGCTGTAGGAATCTTACAAAGTGTTTAGGTTTTGGGCATTTAATACAGATTAAATACAGAACCGCTGAACCCTGTTGATGAACATTTTATTTGATCAATCACACTACAATTAAACAAGTCAGTTAAATGTAACACTGATTTTTATATTTACAACAACACTGTAGTTAGTCTCAACACTTCCACCCCCAGTCCCTCACTCAAGCAGTCCTTGGTTCTAGACCAGGACTGCTTGTCACCTGTTTTCCTGACCAAGAGCTAGTTGTTTGATGGCCGGAATATTGAAGAAGAACTGGTTTGAAATCAAGCACTGGCTCCAAACCTGCATTGGAACTGGACTAGGTTCAATATTCAGGTTTTGACACCCTATTGTAAGCTTTAAGGCTGGTTCAATCCATGTCTACCTGCCTTTGCTTACATACTGCTCCTACCAACTTCTGTTGCTTCCAGTTTCATGCCACACACTAAAACACAAATTTTTCTGACATAAGAAGGGTGTTTAAGACATTGCCTACTTCTGTCATTTTTCGAAACATCTGGTGAGATCCACATACAGTTATTTCAGACTTCTTTTTAATAGATTAAACTTCATCATTACCCAGGCTTGGTCAGAACGATGTGAGGAATGTCTTGCTCATTTCATTAAAAAGGCGAACACTGATGCCAGATTTCCCCTGGCAGTCAGCTGTGACATAATAGCCTCTTCAGTGTGCTCACACTCTTTCAGCAGCATTGAGCTCATTTCCTTTCACACTCTAACAGATCCCATTAATCATATTAAAATCCTCATCGTGCCCCTTGGACATTATTCACACTGAATTCTGTAAAGAGGTCTTTGATATGGTCGGCCCACACATTTTACCTTCCAGAAATACTTGGCTGACTTCTGGCTTCATTTGCTGTCTTTAATGTACCCTCTTAAAGATAAGATCAATCATCTTAATAATTATAAGCATACGTCTTTATAAGCATTACCTCCTTGTCAAAGGTGACATTTTACAAAAATGAAGAATTAGGTGTGAGGTGTCTTAAACTGATTTTGACTGCTGTATGATGTAGTGAAAAAAAAAACTTTGAGTTTGGTACATGGTGTCAAACATTGACAATCATAAATTTTCAGATTCTCTGGATTGCTCAGCTTTGCAGTGTCTTTGTATGGAGGTGTTTCAAAGTACATGACATTAGGTATCGGTTGTTATTACCTTTTCTGCTCTGCACAGCAGTTGTGTCGCATCTCTAGACCAGGACTGCTGGTTGATAATAAAATCTCCATGACTGATTAATTTCTCTAGATCACCTTGTTTGTAGACAATAGCTAGGTGGAATCCTTGGGTGCAGTGCCCCTTAAAAATGCTTCATGCACACAAAAAATCATTTGTAGGAAAGGAAACACACTCACACTGTGGAACTATATCTCCAAAACCAACCAGAGCATATTTGTCTCTCCAGCTGATCTTGTCACTACAGTACAGTACTACAGTAATAACATTTCCCTAGTTAAACATTTTTTCCTATGATACCTATAATTTAAGCTTATACTTTTAAACTTATAAATATGCTTTTAAATATATATATAAACAATACTAACAGACAATATTAGTGGATTTTGACTGTGAGATTACTGTACCACACATACTCATGCCTGGTAACATATAGTAATCCTATGAATCTGACACAAAAATGGGGCTAGGTGTGGGTTTGATACACACAGGTATGTTACCCTTGTAGAGGTGACCAAATGTCTATGAGGCACTACCCTTCCTTACAACTCCACGTTTGCTTGCAGTTCATCCTGAAATATGTTTTGAGTGTACAAACAAAATAAATTAAAAACCTTACATATAATCCAATGCCCTCTTTTTGGTAGTCTTGGTGCAATTGTTTTACTGCGCCCCCTGTCATGCCCAGTGTCCTTGTTTTATTTAGGTTCCTCCCAGTTTTTTTTCTGCCTCTCCTGCTCACACTATTACTCTCTCACCCAAGCCATCCCCAGCTGGAGCCCATCAGGTAATCAAGTTCCACAGCGTTCAGACCCTTACCATTTGTGTTTTTGTGGTCATGCTCCTTGTCTGCTTCCCTGCCCTTTTATTCTCTGGACTTTGTACCACATCACATCATTTCTGTACATTGGATATTTCACTCAGTGTTAATGGTATGTACAGTTAGACCTTTGTCGTAGATTTCTAATGTTCTTCTCATGTCCCCATGCTTTGTTTCCCCTCTTGATTTGCTCCCGCCTTAATTTCCTCATGCTATGTAGTGTTTAGTTAGCTTGGTCTTCCTAATGTTAGGTCTATTATATATTCTAGCCTATTCTTAGTTTTGTTTGTCATCTAGGTTTTTGCCTTCCGTTAGGAGTGATTTTCTGTTTGGCTTTCTTTCCTCTTTTTGTGTGCGTTTTTTTTATCCAAATGATTTCTTTGTTCCAACACCCTTGTGTTGTATCTGGTTTTGCATTTGGGTCCACCATTTTGAGATAATCATGACACACCCGAGTGTGATTACTGTGTTCACATCAGACAAAACAAACCACACCAAGAGGGAAAATGAACTTAGGTTAGATTCAAACAGACTAAAGCCTGTAGGTGTGAAGGCACTGAACTGAACTTGAACTTCATGGCTATATCCAGATGATCATGGAATTTCTCTCTCTTTCAAGTATTGCTACTGCAATGCCCTTAAGGAGCACATCCTATCTGGTCCACTGTAGCCGACTGAACACTCTGGTTGTATAATCTTACTTGGTTAAATAAAGTGTTAAAAACACTGAAACATTCTGGGTGGTGGACAGCAGCAGTGAAGAGGGAAGCAGAGCAAAAAGAGACAATTATTACCTGTGATTTCACAGCCCAGCAAGCTGTGTGTGTGTGTGTGTGTGTGTGTGGTTAATCCATAACTCGGGTCAGGTCTCGCAGGACAGAGCCAAACTGCTTTCTCTGATGGCCTCTGCATTTTTCATCCTCCAGCCTTTCAATTATTCACTGTGGAAAAACATGGAAACACTCCCTCTCTCACCTCCCTTCCATCTCTCACTCCATCCCTCTTTTCCCTCTGTATTTCTCCCCAGTTCCACTTCTTCCTCTCCTCCCCCCTCTGCTTCGCCCGACCTGAAAGCTTCACTACATGTGACCTATCTGCTCATCCAAGTAAGAGGACACATGTAGAGAGAGAGGGAGACAAGAGAGAGCAACTAGGACATGTTTTCACTAAACACGCTTGGAGGCACATATACTCATACAAAAACTGATTTATCCACTAGCCTTCTGCCACACCTAATCAAATTGTTCCCTATCGTCTTTATGTGTTGTCAGGACAGCGAGTTTGTGTGTGTGTGTAATTCAATCTCTTTCACCTTCCTTTTGGATCACAGTAGCTGGCATTTTTAAGCAATTGAGGCCTAAGATTTCTCTAAGTGCTGAACTAGAACATGAGTAATTCTATACATCGCTGGAGTGTGTGTGCGTGTGTGTGTGTGTGTGTTGGTGTGTGCACTCCACAGAGTCCTCTGTGACAGTATCAATGGTACTGATTGTTTTAAAGGTTTTCCTTTCTGGGTTTAAACCAAGAAAGAAAATACATGAGACCGTTCCCTGGGCTCTGCATTCAATCAACGTGGTTCAATAACACTCACAGGCCGGTGTCGCGTTAAAATGGCCCCCTGTGCCACCATCCCAGTCAGCAAAGGTTCTTGACCTGTCTTGTATTGAAGAAGAGCTCATTTGTCGTCTTTCCTTATGTCAGTGATGCAGGATGTGACTGGATCTGTGTTTAGTGTTGAATATTTTATATGTACTACAGTGTCATGTCAGTATTGGGCTTTAAGTGAATATAAGCATTCTATAATCACCTGACACCAACGTCAAAAAGGTAAGAGGGCTGTAAAGTCACAAGTTTGAGTTCCTGAGAGTAAGAGAAAGTAATTTCACCCTCAACTGTGGTCATCAAAGCTGTGAACCAATTGATCTAGTTCTAAAAGCAACTATATATGCATTCATATATTGTACACTTGTTTAAGTTATTGTATCTGTTTTTATCTGTGTTTTAAAGGCTCTGAAACACACCAATGTGAAACACAATTACTTTGATCATTATGGCCCATTTCTGTGTGGCCGATTCTTGGCCACATGCCATAAAGTGTCCTTAGACAAGATACTGAACCTGTGGCGCCTAAGGGGGTAGCCTGTCCACAAAGAATTTCCCCATGGGTATCAATAAATTATCAATAATTATGAATTATTATATTGATCTGACTAGCCAGGACGGTGGCGCAGTAAGTAGGGCAGTTGGCAATTGTTAACTGTGTATGAACCCTAGGCTTGGCAGTTTGCGTCCCATTGCTGAGCCTGGTGGAGACAGTTGCGTCAGGAAGGTCATCTGGCATAAAATCCTTGCCAAAATCAAATATGTCAAGTGATCTGCTGTGGCAACCCCGAAAGGGAGCAGCCTGAGATTGACCGTACCAGTGCAATAGTAAGCTTTAGCTTTTGAATATAAATGGATTTGCATTGTGTCAACAAAAACAGCAAATACAGAAATGTTAGTCTTAAGTGACATCAGCGGTAAATCACATATCATTTCTGTTGTGCTTTACCTTTGGCAAGGCGTACTTTGGAAACCTCATCTGGACAAACTCGTTGCGGCGATAGGATACATAGTGTTTGGTACGATTCCCCGTGGTGACCTGGGAAATGGACAGAAAATGTAATAAACCACACAGTGTCACCACACCATGACACATTTTCCAAGCAACAAACAATGCACACAATCCAAAAATTAAAATTCAAGATGTTTTTATGTTGTAGTAAGTCTTTTCATAGCGCTATTCAACCCTAGGTCACTGGAAATGAGCTAAAAAGAAGAATGGTGAAAGACATAAGTACTGCAGAAGAAAAATTGCAAGTTTCATTAATCATATTTATTAAGATGTTTTATAATATATACTTTATTGATCCCCTTGGGGAAATATGACTTTGTTCATGTAAAAACAGTCGCTGAAAAAAGATGTGCTAAGAAATAGTAACAACTGATTTCTGAAGTTTTTATTTTGAAAAATTCAATTATATTTATATAAATGTTCCTGCAGACTGAGAACAAGAGATTGTTCTAAAAGAAAGAGGCAATCAACATCTACCAACGTGGAGCCAAAAGAGCTGAAGAGTTCGCCATCTGTTGTTAGTGACTCACACGGCGCTGAAAGGTAAATGCACAGAAACCTCCTCCAGTGCTGCACAGACCTCAGCATTCACCTCAGAAACTGGAACCTGTGGGTAAATAGCTGAATCATGCTGCCCCACTCCCCCCTGCTGTGAGAGCACTGAACAAGAATACCCAAACAGCTGAGGCTAGGTTTTAGCAGGAGGCTCGGTGAAAGAGATAGCAGCAGTGACTGACAGTGACTTAAACAGGAGCTGAACGTGTCACATCCCAAGTGATGGGCTCAGATGCTGGGAAGCCACTTTCTGAAACACACTCTCTGTCAGCGTTTGGCTTTTTGTGAGCTGAGCAGGGCTAAAACTTTTAGAGCTGCTGCTTTAAAAATCTGATGGAGAACTTTGCATTCAGTGCTTCTATTTTGGATTTTGTGGGAAGAGCTTTAGTTTTGTTTTTTTTTTCTCTCCTTGGATATCTGTGCCGCCATCGTCGGTGTTCAGACCTTGCTATGATTACAACCACCGTTTGTGATTGAAAGGAGCAGACTAACAGCGCTTTTTTTATGCTGAACAGTGATGAAAAAGTGATGAAACAATAAAAGCCATTAAAAAGAAAAACTAAACGAAAAAAACAAAAAACGAGAGCCCCAGGATGAAATGTTATGAAGTGTTTTCAAAAGGAATCACTTTCTTTGGAATGGCTGGTGAAGGGAGATGAGATGAAGTGTGTGTGTGTGTGTGTGTGTGTGTGTGTGCCTAAGCTAACACTGCATTCTTAACTCTTACTATGCATATTTCTATTGTGTAACATCAAATAGGTCAAGTTGTGGCCGCACCAAAAATGTGAGTCAATGGTGAAGAAAAATGTAAACAAAAGCAAATATGTGAATGTAATGTGAATAATTTTCACATTATTATTATTCATTATAAATTATAATAGATGGCTATAGGGCCATTCATAAATGTTTGTTAAAGGGGAATTCATCTAATCTTACAAGTCTGGATCTGTTTATAGAAAGTGTCTTCAGAGGGCGTGGTGTAAAATTGACTCAAGTGAGTCAGCATCACTGGGGTGAGAAGCTGGGTTAATGTAGTATGTTAAAATAAAAGTTAACATAAAAACTATTAGGTTTGAAACATTTTCATAAGCTCACACAAAATAATATAGAAAGTGTAAAACTGACCAAGCAAGTTAAAGTAATAATAATAACTATAATCAAAAAAGAAAAACTAAAATTAATCTCTTGATGATTGTTATAGTTCAACTTTTATCCTCAACTAAAACTAAAACACCTAAAATGAAACAGAAATGAATACATGAAATAAAAATCTAACTGAGACTAATGAAATCTCTAGCCACTACTAGCATACCATCCCAAGCACTTGGTACGTTCCATTTACCTCAGAAACTGGAAGTCGGACCCGGTTATGACATCACACCCAAATTGACGGCGTTCCAATACACCAGTCAGTTTACCTTAACAATGCCAGTTGTAGCCAGCTTACTTATTTCTAGTAATACTAATTTAGAACAACCACGGATGTAATTTGGGGGGGGGGGGGGGGAGACATGCCCCCACCACTTTTTCAAAAGGCAGTTTTGGTCCCCTGCAGTTTTTACTGTCCATAAACAATGTTATGCTATATTAAATGGATACTGGTCAGTCCCCCCCCACCCCCATACTGAAGCAAAAATTACGTCCATGAGAACAACACATTATGAGGTATTTTGTACGTCACACATTTGCAACGTGTCCACAGATAGAAACTGGACAGTTCTGTGGGTGTAACTGTGTTAATGAAACATGAATAAGACAGAGGTAATAATAAATAATAAACAGTATTTTGCTACAGCTTTCACTGTTGATGTGCGGTTCATCTTGGATTTTGAGGTCAGGGTTGGTGAAGCTCATCTGACTTCAGAGACTTAAGGGTATGTTCTAGTTGAAATCTCCAACTGGCAACTCAGAAATTCCAACTTCTCGGTTCAGATGAAATGCACTATCTGACTGAAGTGTTTGCAGTCTTCTTTAAAAATTGTCCAATGTGAGGACAAAACCCCTACAGCCAATTCCCAAAGGAAATTATACCCTTACTCTAGCCACATGTTTTTCCCTAGATCTGATATTAGTAATAATGGAATTACTGGGAGGATAATCCCTGGAGGATAATGGACCAGTCTAATGTTGCCTAATGAGGATATTCTTCTTACACAGATTCAATCCACACACACACACATTCAAATACACCCATAAACACAAGCACACTCACAAGATATGACTCTACTATCCCACTATAGGGATTCTGCTCTGCTATACTAGCTCATGTATATTCTGCTGTTATCACATGCAAATGGGATTCAGCTCTCTGCATCTGCAGAGTGTATAGTACTGTACAGCGTGGCAAGTCAATTATAGACAAGGCGAGATTAATTCTGCACACTGTCCCGAATAGCAATTCTTTTCCATTTCAAGCAGACAGTAGTGTTTGCTATCTGAGCAGCAGAGTTTATCAGTAAAACAGACAGAAAGCCGTTGTCTCAGTTGTGCGTCCAAACACAGTCACAACTGAATAGATACACTGACATATACACTGACGATACAACATATGCACAAATACTGAATGATATTAAATAACGGGAGATGCAGAACGGCATATTTAAAGGTGCTACTCAAAAGGTTTAATTCAGCAGTGACTGCATTCACTTTGTGAGTGTGGTTAAAAAAATGAGAGCTGCTATTATCTGCTAGACTTTAACCTACATTTTACAATGAGATGAGACTGTTTTGAATCTGCTACTTTAAGCAACTAAAAAGGATGAGAGTGCTCCTCTAGCTTGAGCTTGTGAGGCTGTGCGTGTCCATAACAAAAATAGTGGAAATGTAAAAAAAATATTTTAGTTAAACAAATGAAATAATGTTTTTGTGACAACTGAGTGTTTGATGATGCTGTTACAGTATACAGCTGAAGAATCTTAAAACAAAGTCCCACTTGTAGGGAATTTAGCCCATTCCTTAACTTGATGTTGACTTCTTTCTGCCTGGTTCAGGTCTTTTTGGTAAAACAACTTGTATGTTTAGGGTCAGTGTTTTCCTGCGTAATCTACTTTCCACTGGGCTTTACATCACAGATGATCTGGCAATTTCCTATGGAACTTACACTATTGAATTCAGTGATGGCAACTCGTCCTGGTCTGGAGGCAGCAGAGCACGTCCGAATCATGTTGCTGCCCCCACCATGTTCCACAGATGGGATAAGGGTCTAAAACATAACATTTCTAATTCAAGCCAAACTTTGGTCCAATCTGTTCAGAACAGTCTAACATTAGCTGGCTTATCTATAGCAACTCCAGCAAACTGTAGATAGGCAACAATGTTTGTGCCAGAAAGAACCTGCCATGTACACACTTGTTATTCAATGTTGGACTGTGATAAACATCAACATTAGCCACCGCAAGTGAGGCCCGCAGTTCCTGTTCGATTTTCATTTGTACATGATCTGACTGACATTCAACTGGTGGAGTCCAAACCCTTCAGAGATTATTTTGTTACCCTGTCCAGCCTGGTGAACATCAACAGCTCTTCTTCTTGTGTCTTCAGAGATCTTCTTTGTTCGAGCCACAACATACTTGTGTTACATAACTACATAACCTGTGTTTTCAAGATCAGACTTTGACAGTGAAGACCAAGATTTCTCTTTTTTACATACGGTAGGGCCTCCCAGACTCACACCTGATTGTCATCCAATTGACCGAGTGTTCCACAATAATGAATGAGCATAAGTTTATGCTCATATGTTTTGTTTTTTGAGCTTTGTTGTTTTGAGCTTCTCCTTTCTTAGTTTTATTTTTTATTTTAGGTCATATTTATGCAGAAATAGAGAAAATTCTAAAGGGTTCCATTTATTTATTTTTTTTAAGTGTCTTCTTAAGAGACCTTGAAAAAAGTCAAACAACCTTAATGAAAGCTGTGTAATTTATGACAAGTAAGTGCTTATGCATTATTAACATGTTTAAAATTTTAATTTTGTAAAACCTTTTTAGACCTGCTGTAATACCCTGCAAAGCTCTGAAACCTTTTGTGATATGCTTGACCTGAAAATAGAATGAAAATCCATTTCTTTTGTTACCAGCAATTCAATATCACACAGCACTCCTAACCTCCTCATTGTTGGTGATGTTTACCTTGACAAATATGTACTCGTCCTGCACCAGCAGTGAGTTGTGGTCGATTTTGCCGAGGTACTGAGCCGTCACCATTTTGTCCGAACAGTTCTGGATGAGACAGGTGACATACAGGTAACCTGCAGCAACACACAGAATTAAACAGAAAAGAATTGTTAATGTCATTAAAATGTAAAAAAAAAAAAAAGTCTGATACTAATAAATAAATATACTGTAGATCTATAGTATATTTAGAATATTATTTTTCGTACAGCGTTCATCCTTGTATGAGCTTTCAAATGTATTTGACCCATAAAACAGTTCTACAGACCAAGAGACAACTGTATGGAGAAGAAGCTGGACAGAAGAAGGGAGTATGGGATAAAAACTAGACAAATAGAAAAATTGAGACATCATTTTGCAAACTGTATAAGATATGACAGCTCCCCCATAGACTTATAGCAGTTCTAGCATCCAGATGGCCAGAAGGGATTATCCACAGAGACACACAGAGAGGTTAGCGCCTGTTGCAAAGCTCACCCACTATTGAATTTCAACCAGCAGCTGCATCAGCAACACTGGCTGCTGAAATTCAGCCGTTATTCTCCTTCCCAGAGGTGACAAGTCGGCTATAGAGAAAATGCTCACGCACACAAAACTTCATCCTCACACACTCAAGCCAGCACCCATACACACTGGGTGCTGGCTTGAGGATGTTTTTTTCAGGGAAGAGTGAATCCCAGGTCTGTACATCTCTCTTTTTGCTGCTACAAAAGTATAAAAGATTATTACAGATAGATTATTACAGTGACTTAACTAATTTCTGACCAACACATAACAATAACAACACAGTGACTTCAGTGTCAGTGTCAAAGTGTCTCAACAACAGGATGAAGCCTATGAACACCTGCAGATATTTCAGAATAAAACCCTGTTAGGAAGGGAAGAGTGTTTTGTTGTGAAACACGCAGAAAGTGTTGAGTTTCACTGATATAATCCTATCTGTAATAAGACAATAGTAGTGGACGTGACTTAATGCACAATCTCCATTTTTCTGAAAAATTGGGACTTGCTATAAAAATTAGAGTGAACCATTATTTAGCTGACAAAAGTAGAAAGAAAAGTGAAAATGGTACTCCCAAGCCCAGAGGATGCTATATTCATCATGCTGCCTGAAGGCTCAAAAGTCATGCATATATATATATATATATTTACAAAATACTGTATAATTAAATTGGTTAGTTTCTTTGTATTTGTGTTAAATAAAAGTTCACAGATGTGTTTTTATTGTATTGTATTATTTTGTAAATGATAAAGACATAATACTAAATGTAATGAACATTATCATTTGTTTAGTATTATAAATGCATCAGCCTATGCATTAATAGCATACAAGGCAGATTGTGGGACATTAAAATCAGCCATTATTCTGCCAGTAAAGAAAATGAAGCAAGTACAGTATGATGTAATGTTCAGACCTAAACTACCATTAATGTTAGCTTATCCAAGAGGCTAAGATTCTCTTCAATAAAGTATACCCATGTGACAACATGCAGTAGTTTTTCATTTTCTATAAAAACACCACAGAATATAATCAAACACAATAAACTCGTATCAATTTAACTTCAGGGTGAACCAAGTCCACACCACTCAGTGAGTCATCAATGAGTGTGTCCTCTTCATTGTCTCTGCACTTTTTATTCTGAGCTTCGTCTCTGTTCAAGAGGTGTCTGGTCTAACAAATGCACTGGCTAATTAATTGAAAAGCCTGAACATTTAATCAAAGCAGCATATGGCTGAGAACTCATTAAAAAACTATTAGATTGGTCTAAGTGTTCAGTCCCAGCTTGTGCCACAGACACTTCTTCAAGCCACTTGCTGTCTTCAAACACCTGCAAACGTACACTTCTCTTGCACCTGTGCAATGCAGATGGTATGACACTGAGTACAGTAAGAATAATAATGAATAATTTATGACATTATATTGAGTGCATGAAATTTCTATACAATGGAAATATTAGTGAAGTGTGTGTGTGTGTGTCTGTCTGTCTGTCTGTCTCTCTACAGGGATGACCATTAAGATTTGTAAATGCGTGCATGCTTTGTGTGTATCAGGGCATGAACAAGGTACACTCACGCTTTCCTGCACATCAATCTCCCTAATGACACACACACAGACACGTAAACAGACACACTCCATGCCAACTTCCTCGCACACATGATGCATTCATCAATCGACCACTGACATTTTTCTGTTCTTGCCCCACTCGTCAGTCAGCAGCCCAGGGTGTGAACCTCATCCTGGCACAGCTCGGGGGGCAGCTCATTACCTCCTCAGAGGCTCTCACAACTCTGTGTCCTTCTTCGTAGCATGGCACCGTTTAACCTTGGTCATGCCACATGTGACGGGAGGGGGCACAGGGTGAACAGATTGGTTTGGCATGCCTGATTGCTCCAGCCCTCCCTCTCCTGACTATCTATCTGGCTTCAGAAGCAAAAAGAGTATAAAGGAGGTGAAGTAGGAAGAGGAGGGGGGGTGCTACCTAGCCCCAGAAGGAGCTCACATGCTTGGGCAACTGGCCCAGACACACAGCCTCTCCTGTTCACCCTCCACAAACACAGGCAGCGTTGTTTAGGTCGACAGCTTCCACAAAGCAGGCAGCATCTTTCAGTGTGAGGGTTAAAAAATTGTTTCTTCTTAAGGGATTTAAAAAGTGTATTTTTCTCGAAGGCTGGGTGTTGGAGAAATGGTGTGCTGGTGCAAAAACCTCCACTCTGCCCTTCACTTTCTGTCACTACTCTCTGACTTTGCCTCTGGGGGATTATGGGTTGGGAGACCCAAGCGTGGAGTCCAGAACAGTCACATGCATTAACACCCACACAATGAAAAACACACACACACTCTTTCTATTACCCTCATGGCTCTCTGCTGGGAGTAAAACACAACCTTTCTGTCTGTCACTTAGCTGATATGATAATCCAGATTTGCTGTTGTTGCTTTAGGGGCACCTCAGTCTTTAACTTGCCCATTAATTCCCCTGTCCCTCCACACATACAGACACACGAACACATAAGCAAGGCCAACCATTCATCACTTCTATTACCTGCAATTACGCTGCAGGCGATGCATTACGAGTCTTATCGAGTGTAGAAAAGTGGAGACTGTCAGTGAATCATCACCATTTACCTACTTAAATAGTTTTACATACATTTACCTTAAAATAACATTTCTGAACACCACAGAGTTCTATTAGACCTCCTAATAACAGAGTAAAGATCTGTGACGTTATTTAAAAAAAGTGAAAACAGAGTTGAAGATGATATAAAGAAACAAAGATGATGGCAGCTCAGTATAAAGGTGTGTTTAGACTGAAGCAGTTTTTAGTGGAAGCACAATTGCAGACTTTCAGATGAACACAAACAGAATATTTAGAACTTAGCTTTGCATAGAAGGATATTTATGAGTAAGCAGGTTTTAAAAAGTGAAAAAAAAATTGCATTTTGGAAGACATATATATAAAGCAAGAAAGAAGATAAAAAATATGGATGGAACCCAAGCTTGTGACCTTTTCTAACAGAGTGGAGTCAAAACTCACCACTTTCTGAAAGTATTTCCCAAATCCTCATAGACTCTTCTAAGTGGATGGAGTCAAAAACAGTCCTGATCAGTCCAGGAAAAGTATCATTTCAGTCCTCATTTCTCTGGGATGTTATTTCCCCACAAAAACAAAGGTGGTGACAGGAAATGACATTGGTCAAGTGTTCAAACTCTCATTTTAATGCTCACTACTGAGACTGGACTACTGACTGTACTTGGGAGTATCGTGAATAAGTGAATAGACACGCACAGACACAAAGACGCACACATAAAACTATAAATAATATTAACAAATGTAAATTATAAAAAATATTTTCCTTCTTTGATTGACAATGTCATTTTCTTTCGATTCCATCTTTTCTTTTGTGGGAGAAAACCCCCCAGAGAAACTAAATAATATTTTACTGTTCCAGGACTGAACCAAATATATTTTTATTCCAACCACATAGAAGAGTCTATGAGGATTCACAAAATGCCTCCAGAATTTAGGTGTCAGCACTGTGAAGGGCAAGGTGAGGCTGAATTTTAGTAAGAAACCGTCAGTGTAAAAATAATGCAAAAGAACATTTAAATGTGTCATGACACCAGAAGCAGCAAAGCAATGTGATTTTTTTTCCCATTTCCATAAGCTTTGTCAGATAGTAACTACTTGTTTGTCTTGGTTGAATTCAATGCAAAAGCTTCACATATATTTACTTCATCTCTGTGAGCAAATCCATTGATCATAACAGTTCCACTGAATATTTTTTATGAAACATGAAATTTGTCTGTGCAAAACAATACGAGTACATGGAAGCAGAAGGTCACCGTACCTCCACTCATATCCTGAATTTCCATGTGCACCAGATCAGGATCCACATCCACACCAGATACAGACCTGGAACACAGAAGATTATGTTATTTAGTGGCATTTCTCACATGGTTGCTTTACATGCAAACATTCCAATGTGTGTTTATCTAAAGTCAATGTGCGAATGAGAGTGAAGTAAATATCCATATTCCATCTTCTTAGACAGTGTTTCCCTGTTGAGTTGCAGCGGAATAAAAAGGCCACAACTCTGGGAAATATCCATTTAACATCTATTGAATGTGAGTAATTTGGGAGGTCTTATATTGTTATATTGTTTTCAGATAAATGTTTTAATACATTTTTGCACAGAGTTAGTTAGGAAGCACCTTAAAGACCCATATTAACAGGATGACTGATTTTAGTGACACACAAAAAACTGTGAACCTATCCTTAAACTATAGTTTGTTATAACCACAACATGTACAGTACCAACATTTGAACCATACTGTTGCTGCCACAAGCAGAGAAGTACAAATAATTAGAAGAACTGTCCAACATCTACATAATTAAATTACAAATCTATCTCTCCAGTGGCAGGTATTTATTAGAGAAATAAAATATTCAAAGCTCAATCTTAGAATCAAATGTACAGTGGTTGACATAGTGAAGTCATAGAGTGTGTATACATCCTTTGCTCCCCTCTGATTTAAATACCTCAGTAAATTTGCACACTGTAGCTCTTGCTGGAAAGAGCTCTTTATTCTTGCTTTAAAACCACCAAAAACGTATACCGTAATTTCTTCTTAGAAGCATGCTGACATACAGACTCTACAGTACTCTTTATCTGTTGCGTCCGTCAGTGAGCAGTAAACTAAACATCTGATTAGTACTGTGTAGTGCAGTCTGTAAAATTTCTCTAGCCCAGTAAAGATAAAGTAGTGATTTAAAACCTTGTTACTTTCCCTATAAAGAGACTTTACAAGCAATTAGCAGGCCATGAAGGGATGAGGATGGAAGGAAGGAATGAGGGAGAGGAGATGGATAACAGGGAGTGATACAGGATCCTATCATGGTTCAGTCTTTGTTTATTCTGTATAGTCAGTTATGTTACTGCTACATGACATTCAAGAACTTTAAATAATACATAACATGGTTTAGTGGTTAGGTTCTCCGTCATCCCAAGAGAAATTCAAGTTTCCTAAGATTATAGTTTTTCACTGTGTCCTATATCCATAAAAATGAGCTCTATTTTACAGCTCTATTTTTCATAGCAGGTGATGACACAACATCAAATTCAGACGACCTCCATACTTGTGCTATGAATTTAGTTCCAACGGTGTTATAGAAAACCATCATTCTACCCAATGGCCAACAAAACCCATTTTCTAGCTCTGCCCCTCTGCTTTGTAGAGCACTGATATTGAATGAATCTGAAAAGTCACTAATTAAAGTTGTGGTACGTGCAACTAAAACATCTGGTCAAGATTAGGCAAAGGTCTTTTTTTTTAAAAACCTTTATTTAACCAGGTTAGTTCCATTAAGATCAGAGATCTCTTTTACAAGGGAGACCTGGCCAAGAAGGCAGCAGCATAATTACAATAAAACAACAACACATTA
>JAUBNQ010000010.1:15024541-15044490 GCA_032353495.1 Ctenopoma kingsleyae | reverse complement strand
AAAATATGACAAATCCGAGGTATAGTTTTTGAGATATTTTTGTTTGTTTGGCACACCTTGCAATAATGTTTAAAGTAGGGATGGGCGAGACCAACATTTTTCCTTTCGATACACACACCCATATTTACTAACCTGATCTCTGCACCTTACAATACTGATTGACATATAGACATAAACTGAGAGGTATGAATCCATTCTGGGTGTAATTCCTAGTGGAAAATCATTTCACCTGTCTCATCATCTTTGCTGCTTTTTGTGATCTTTTGTAAACAATCTTTAAAAATAAAACTGTTACTACTAGTATTACTCTTCCATTATTTCACAAAGTATCAAAACTGTACTTTTTCCCAAATCATGATATCCCATCAAGGTTGGCTGGACTTTCCCACAGGAGGCAGAAGTTTATGGTGCTGCAGATTTTATAGCTTGTTCAAATTACTGTAGAATACTCATAACCAACAGGTCCCATGATTCCTGCTGAAGTGTCCTTGAGCCAGACGTTGGAACTCAGCCTCCTCAGTCAGAGCAGGTTGCTCAGGATAAAAGTGTCAGCTGCACACTTGAAATGCAAATGCCTTAAGATTGAAGGTGAACACATACTCTGCACTAGCAATGCATTTTACTCATTCAGCGAACGTTTTGGTCCAGTTAGAGCCTCATCACAGCCTAAGTGTGTGGGATTTCTTCCCTTTTTCAGTGAAGTGGAAGTAGACAGGCTCTGAGTGCTAAAAGGGAGGCAGGGGAAATGAAATGAACGATATACAGTACATGACTGATAGAGACTGATAGGGGCTGGATAAATAAAGAAGAGAGAGTAGTTTTAGAGAGAAAAAACAGAGGAGGAAGTGCAACATGCTGCAAAAACATCCTTCCTAGGTTGGAACTAGGTTTCATGCGAGCTCTGGTTTCACTGGCATTTGATCTCTCTTTTACACACACGCTATTCACAGTATTTCATTTTCATTTTCTATCTTAAACTGTTTGCTTTTATTTTCAGTTGCCACCCTGTGTGATTTCTTTCCATTCAAGATGACATACTTCTGAGGCCACAAAACAAAGGTCCCCTGGAACATATTTGTCCAGACCACCCCAACAGCAGATTTAATGGTTTTAATGTGATGTTTTGTGTGTGATTTATGTGAGCTGGCTGCCAGACCCCTGTTCTTCAGTTGCTTTTATGACTGTTAGGCCACAGGCAAGGCTAAGACCAGAACCAACAACCAGCAAACTGCAACTCATTTGACCACACACAGTTACAGCACATGTATGCACAGGCATGCAGCAGGGGTATGTCCACACATGTGCACATTTGTACAAGAGGAGTTGGCCACATCTTTACAGTAAAAGCAGGTCTGAAAATCCAAGAGTGCTTTTGCTGCATGGAATTTTAACCGAGCTAATAAAACAAGCTGTTAAAATAAGTTAAAATAACCTGTTATCTGTATTCAGAGTTAGCATATATCTAAATCCACATGGAAAAAGAAAAAATGAAAACAAGCATAAAGTAATGGTTTGACACTTTTGGGTGGGTCTTCACCAGCTCCCTTTCGGTAAAATAGCTAAACTGCAGTGATCATTCTCTTTGCCACCTACTTTTCACATACTCATTTGATCCATTATTCAGAATGATAAACTGTTGTTCATCCTTCATGCAGTAAAACCAGAGATTTTGCCGTTTTTTCTTTTTTTATTGAACACATTCTTCATGTCAAAACCTGACACCTTCATTACCCACGATGGACCTGATATGGCAAACAGTTAAATTGGAAATTCAGGTGTTGTGCTTGCAGCAGGTGATGTAGCCTTGAGCAGAGATGAAGAATGAGCTACAGAGCTCTCGTCATCTCACTTTTTTCTAACTCTACAGATTGTTCTCCATTTTCAGACTGGTGCTGCCTCACGTGATGACATTTATCAGACTCACTACATGTAGACATATTTTTACATTTAAAATCAGTGGATTTCCTCTTTACATGAAAAGAAAAGTGGAAATTTGGTGTGAAGAAAAGTTGTAGGTTTAGTCGGAGTTATCACTTTGTACAGAGACTCATCAACCATATATGCAAAAATGTGATACAGCCACAGATGTTAGACAAACATGCACAATGTTCATTTGTTGGTCATATTCAGAGGATGTAATTTCAGTCTAAAACAGGAAGGATCTGTCTTCTTCTCTACCCCTCTCCTTTTCTCTCCCCCACCTATCCTCACTTTTTACAGCGCAGAGTGTGGATGATTTGTGTGTTAGAGCTGGTCATATAAATCAGAGGTGGCTGGCCGTGTGAACCAGCTCATTTACTATCAACCGTGAGAAGAAACAAACTTGCAATGCCTTCTTGACCTTCAGAAAATAATAATGTACTCTGTAATGTTCAAGTGGAGCACATTTGAATCATTTTACAATAATGCATATTGGACACGAAGGAGTGTAGAAGGAAGGAAATAAATAAGCAACACAGGACACAAGATGAGATGAAGGTGAGAATGAAGTGAGGAAGAGATGGCTCTCAAGCAGTGAACTATTACATGTGCAGGGAAAACCTATATACCTCTGCCTGCTGTGGGTACTTTTTCTGTCACTGGAACAGAACTAAACTATGGAGAAATTCAGCTATAAAAAGGTTCTGCTGCATAAACTCCAGCGCTCATGACCAAAATCCAATTCGAATTTCTAATTTAAGTTAAAATTGGGGCAGAAGTTCTCTTTATTATGGTAAATATAAAAGTGATTTATTAATATCTGCTGCAGATATCATTTTATTGCTTGAGCAATATTGTGTAAATAGCATAATAGGATCAGGATGTAATAAAAAAATAAACCCATTAACTCTGTAAGAGATCAAAACAATGCCTGCTAAAGCTTGATTAAAATATACTTCCTGCTTTGTGCTTTTGATTTAAAGTCAAGTAACAAATAAAACAATTAATTATTAATTTAAATTTAAATAATTAACTCCCACACCATGCTGCTAATATAATAATGGGTACCACACTGACACTCTGTTTATGGTACATAATAAATATATATTCCTCGGACTAACCAACATTAAGAACAAAGTTTATATCTTATGCAGTAGAAATACGATTGTTGAAAATGACCAAATACTGATGAATACAAATGCTGCTATATTACAAGTGGGAAAACAAATTTATTTGTGTTGCTTTTGATCTTTTTATGTTGTTACAAATCTTATATGTGTCAATCAGGACATGATTGTAACAGTTTTGTACACGTTTCACTGAGGACGTCATCAACCGAGACACTGAACATGGAGTTGTTTGAGTTCTTCATCAATAGGAAGAAAATAAAGTTGAACTGACCAGAAGACTTTGTCCTTGGTCACCCGCTCCTGAAGCAAAGTCCACTTGCGGCCCAGATCTGTGGAAGCAAAGAGCTGGATACAGAGGAGAGAGGAGACCACAATTAGACATAA
The DNA here is from genome assembly GCA_032353495.1 of Ctenopoma kingsleyae. NCBI lineage: Eukaryota > Metazoa > Chordata > Actinopteri > Anabantiformes > Anabantidae > Ctenopoma > Ctenopoma kingsleyae. Next base: position 15,041,056 of record JAUBNQ010000010.1, on the reverse strand, counting down.
AAATGCACAGTCACAGAATGTAGCATTAAATTATAGCTCCTAACCCGAGTCCTATTACCAGCTGTATCCTTTACAATGGAGGATAAATTGAGAGTCTATTTGGGAAAAAAAAAGTCACACAATCAGTCTACTGAATTTCATGGCTCACCAAGTTAAGACTGAGCTCAATTAATTATTAATCATAGCAGAGTGCGCTTATGCCTAATATTTTACGAGCAGTGAAAGAGGATGTGTGTATTTGTAGCAATGTGCGTGTGTGTCTTGCCTGAGCTTGTATGGCATCGATCGCACCCGTAATGAAAGTCTATTGATTTGCACACACAAGGTATCCTTGACGTGTGAACAGCACAATGGAGCTGCGAAACACGGGGCTGCACAAACCCCTTCTATATTTCAAAAACACAAATGCACAGCTTTACAAAACTGTGAAACAGGTTCTCAGCACTTGTCATCGACACAGACCTAGTTGTTAAGGCAGTGCTTCCTGTCTGCATGCTGCAATGTTTCTCGCTCTATCTTCTATCTTCAATGATGAGGCACATTCCTAAAGCACATTTTTACCAGTGTGAAAAAAAATCTAAGGGTGACCTTGATAAAAATTGTTCCTGCCCTCACAAACTTTCTTAATTTACACGTTCTGCTAGACGTCCTGCTGTCATCCTCCAGCTAAACGATTTTTTTGTTCTGTTTCAATGGATTCTTTGCTTCCATCTGCAGCCTGCCCATATGGAACAGATTAAAACCTAATTGAATTTCTTGTTTAATTACGTGTAAATTATTAAAAATTTAGGAGGAGTTGAGCTCAGACTTTGTCTGAAAGAGAGAGAGAGAGACACCAATTCCCCTAAAAATAAATGTAAGCATAGAGTCCCCTAATGCTTCCTATCACAAAAGTCAAAGTTGTGTTGAATTAAAAGATCATCATGGGTCTTTCTTTATACTAAAACATCACTTTATAGTGAACTTAACTCAGGGCTCTTTTAAAATGTCTAATGATATTTAGAATCTGCATTTGTGAGTTGTCAAAAAAGCAACTGAAATAGGCAAACAGAAATCATCATCATAGTGTACTTCTATGTATCAGCAAACACTGGAGCACTAGCAAATACTTCTGAGTGAGCACACATGTAAACTAACACCAAGTTTATTTTATATACTAAAATATATAATATAATTATAAATACTTCATATAATTGTATACAATTATACATATAATATGATATTAGATCGCATTCATAACCAAGAAGATGTCTTAACACTATAAACATATTTATAACTATAGGAAGGATTATATCTTAGAATTTTTAATATGACTAAAACTGATCACAGGTGGTTACACGGGTGAGAAAGAACAAGCAAACCCATCAATAATTATACAGCATCCTCTGGTTTAGTTAAAGGGGCCGTTTGTGCACCCTTTGCCAGTTAAGATATGATGTAGAGACAAAACTGGAGGTGAAAGAGTCTTATTGGCCAGAATAATGCAAAACATATAGAGAAAATAAGAAGAAAAGCATAATGTGTAAAAATAAATCTTAATCCTTTAAGAATTTAAGAACTCTATGGTTCTGTAATGATATTTTGATGTTTGTAGACTTACAGCATGTATTCTACCAACAGCTTGTATTTTTTATGAGGATGCATAGTCTATGACCAGTGCTGGTCTTGTCTTGCAGCTCTTCTGCTACAGTGCTGCAGGCTTGAATGTCTCATCACCTGAATCATCTCAGTGCCCCCCCGACAACCAGACATAAGTAATACATAGGACAACTGTGATGTCTCAGGCTTCATGTTTTTTAAGACTAGACTGACATGTTAGAACAATGGAGGCAATTAACATCACTATGTAGAAAGTGTGTGTGTGTGTGTGTGTGTGTGTGTGTGCTCATTAACCAGCACCTAAGAATCCTCCCTCCCAGTGTAACTGTCAGTGTTAATTTGCCTATTTTAACACTTCTATTAGCACTGACAGGTTTAGATTGGCTGTCACAATGACACTGTGAGGTAAGTGCCCTGAATTTTGTGATAAAAAAATGTTTCACATCAGTGTTTGAAAATAGTGGCAGTAGAATGTGAAAGTAGTATTTCCCAGTAGAATTCAGACGGCATAGCTAAGCATCCTGTTACTCAAAACGATGATCTTCTTTACCCCCTAATAGGGTGATTTAAATTACTACTTCAATTCAATAAATGTATTTCTTAATTATTTTAACATTTAGCAACGTAACCTCACCACTCTAGTCATGTGTTCATGAACTACACAACTGCTAAAGGTTCCATAGACACGCAGTTCAGTTGTCCACCTATATATCAACTTAATCCAAAACTAAATTGAAATGGGCAAACCATGACCCACATTGCTGTATGCTGATTTGCTTTGAATGATTTCTGGGGTCGACTTTGACTCAGTGTACTTGCCGTAGTTGTGGCCACGTACAGTCTTCTGTAGCAATGAGGCATTATTAATGGCATTTTGGGTATGCTGCTATTAATGAAGTGGTTTTAAGGCAGTCTGGCTGAACTGCTGTTGCTGCTCACAATCTGCCTGATCATCTGTCTGCTCTTGTTTCTTGCTGCTTCTATGTTGTAGCACTTAAGACTAAGACTTAAGACTCCCTGATCTCCTTTCAGACTTACAGTTTGTATTTCTTGCAACTAAATGTAGACTTTCTCCCTCTTCAGTCAACAGAAGAGTTCTGTACTGAAAGCTGAGACTGTGTCATGTTTCCAATATGAAATATAATATCAAAGAGAGTGTCTGGACATGGCCACTGTTCAGTGTATTGCACTTGCATAAGAAGATTTGCCCTCCAGCTATTGCTGTATGGTAAATCACACATCAAGTTTTCTCTGAGGTTCGTTTTCTGCTGCCGTGTGTGAAAATTGAAATTTAATGCATTGCTGCACTGACAGCGTACACGTCTTACTGGTGTAACATCGCTGCCGACTTCTTGTTCGCTCTTTCATCTACAGATGATACAGTTATTTATTTTCATGTTGCTGCAGCGCTGTGATACCCACCCTGCCCTCCTTGCAGTAGGCCAGGAGCTTGTCTTCTTCCTTGGGGTGAAAGATGAGTGTCTCTGGGATGAAGGCCATGGACTGTCGCTGGAAAGAGGAGCCCTCGTCTGTGCTGATGAACAGCATCTGATCCCGTTCATTTATGGACGACCCCACCAGCACCACCTGTGAGAGAGGCAGATAGATGAGAAGGGAAGGAAAAATAGAGGTCAGAGGGTAAGCAGGGTAAGGATTGTCCTGCAGTGTATTTGTCGCTCAGACGGCAGTTTGTGGAATTCATCTCAGTGTGTGTACATATTAGGTACCCTGCTTGCACTTGAACACTAATGAACATAAATGTATAGATGACCGCACGTGCATTATTCACGGCTACTCTCTGGCCCATAGGAATTTTCTGTCAACCTTACATGCTGCCTAGGCCGCAGCGAGTATTATCTATTCTGACTTTTTTATAGCTCATAAATCGAAGGCATTAAACACAGGCCACACCATGACCTGCCAACCCACCAATCACAATTATGTCCTGGGCACTCACAAGTAAGGCTACCGATAGGCAGGATCAATAGGAACTAATGAACCAGCCTCATTCATTAGGACTTTGTCAGAGGTGGGAAGCTGTCCAGTGAGGCTTTTTAAGGTGTTGTTGTTTATTATCATCATGCTGCTGTTTGCAGCTGGTCTGTACACAAAGTATTTTTCACACTACGGTCCCGTTTTTAACAATTTCTTCAGCCAACCATATAATGAAAATCACTCACTGACAGCTGTGTTCTTTCTAAACATCTGTCCCATTCTGTTGCCACGGTTTCAAATTAATGGATGCAAAGCGGTAAAGTGACATAAAGTGCATCAAAGGAAAAGTGCAGCTTGTAATGATCATTTAAAACATGAATTATCTGTGTTATGCTTGCAGGTCAATAAACAGAAGTAGTCAGGATGGACATTATCAAAGAGGCACAAATGATTATTTAGAACAAGATTGCTGTTGTTTTTCAAGGTCGAAACCACCAGTCAAGCCACCAGTTTGGGAAACTCAGTACTCTGAGGAGACAGGCTTTAACTTTGTGTATTTGTGCATGAACCCAGGGGTGAAGCATCGCTTCACTAAACTGGAAGAAATGGAGACTCTTCCACAGCAAGGCCCCCAGACACAATCAACAACTACATGGGGCTACACCACCAACCATATGATGTGCTGCATCTATAAAAGTTTTTGTGGACAAATCACCTTTTAAGTACAACAAGTGGATCTAATGACACAAAACACCAAAGTTTCTGACAAAGATCCAAGAGTTTTGGATATTAAAATAACTATAAGAAATAGCCAGCTACAGTTCTAACTATTTAGTACCAAACTTAAGTTAAATTTAATTGTGTTACTAAGTCATTTAAAGTCTTCACTACTAATGTAGTGCGGAAGCTTATTTTTTACCATGAAAAAATTAGTGTGACATTATTTTTTTAACTTCTTACCACCTGACATATTTTCTTTTGAGCAGGGGCGCGAAGATAATCCAATATTCTATGTCCTTGTTCCTTGCACTAAGAGATTTCTGCTGATTCTCTGAATCTTTTGATGATATTATGTACTGTAGATGAGTCTTTGCAATTTTATGTTGAGGAACATTATTCTGAGACTGTTTGACATTTTGTATGTGCGGCTCTGAACCTCTTCCCCTCTTTACTTCTGATTCTTTAAGATGCTCTTTTTCTACCCAATCATGTTACTGAGCTGTTCATAATTAACCTAATTAGTTGCAAAATGTTCTTCCAGCTCTTCCTCGTTCGTACCAGTTACTTTTCCAGCCTTTTGTTGCCTCTGTCCCAACTTTTTTGTTGCTGCCATCATTTTATCAGATTCAACTTTTGATGTTTTCTATGTTCTGTTGTGAGTAAAATATGAGATTTGCAAATCATCGCATTCTGTGTTTATGTAGATTTTGTGTCCCAGCTTTTTTGGATTTGGGGGTGTACTACAGTGGATGAATTATTTATTGTTCTTCTGGATACTAACTTACAATAATAAACATCAACAAAGCAGTAAAAGTTATCTTTTTAAGTATATTACTCAATTCATGTAGAACAAGCAGTTAAAAGGTGTTTAATATTGTAGTATTATGAATCAAATGAACCAATTAGTTAACTGATCATTGGTTTTAGCTCTGTTTTTCTGCACATTTCTTCTTCTCTTCTTCCTATTGTCATGAAAGCTACAACATCAACTTCTCACTCATGTGAGCTTGAGTCATTTTGTTACAAGATAAATAAAATTAATTTGTATGCCTTTAGACAAGTAAGTGAGCGTGCAGACACACAAATCCTTTTCGGTATTCTCATCATGACTGCAATTAGGCAGCGCGCTTAACATGCCTCACATCTTCCTGGCTGCGCTACTTGAGAGCTTGTGTGTATGTGGTTGTGTGGTAGCTCTGGCTTGTTCTGAACACACTTCCATGAGCATCACGGTCAATTAGAAGCCTGGACGTTTGTTTGGCTGCCAGAGGAAGGCCAACGAGGACGAGCAGCGGAGTGCTAAAGCAGGAGCAGGAGAGAAGAGGCAGAGAGGATTATTTTTTTCCTCACCGAACATTCTTTCTTTTCGTTTAGTTTATGAATCCCAACTGAGCATGTCCGTTTTTGCACCTGGGTGTTTGTTTTTGAAAGCCAAGAATCTCCAATAGAAGGCTCATGGTTCAGTGTCTTGCTCAAGGGCACTTTTAGCGTATCCGCTCAGAGAAGGCAGAGTTCTCTCCAGTGGATTTAAGGATTTAACAAACACTCCTGCAGTTATATTTCCTCCACCTAAACTGCCACTGTTCTTAATGGAGAAATGAAGAGCATTAGCAAGCACCTGCTGTTTGGCAATGGCTTTTATCTACATGTCAAAATAGCAAATAGTTTGGCTTTAACAGTATAAAACCCTTATTTTAATGTCTCAGTGTGGTTTCTCTTCATGTCCCTGTGGGGCATGACCATCAATCAGTCCAGCCGGCCTCTGCCAATATGTCTCTATTTAAAGGACATCACTCAGTTTAATCTAGTTGAGGTCTGACAGCCGGACATCCTCAGGACACAGATACACACAGGCCGCCCACACATCAGCAGACTCAGAGAGAATATGTACAGTGAGACAAGAAACATATGGAAACCCAACGTACAAGGCTGTTTTTCTTACTGTAACGACATACATTTTTATTTCTCTTCACTCACGCCAACCGGTCGAGGCAGATGGCCAGATCAGTTTAGTCATCAAGATAGCTGACGAGGTGTATAAAATCTGCTAGTGGACGATCTTTATATCGCGCATGAGTAAATTTTCAAGTAGGCATTCTGACCTATCGACAACATATTCAAGAAAATCAAACATTAATTCCTCTGTTAGAAACATAAAATGGTACACAACATTTGTGTGTATGTGTTTGTCCATCATCTGCCATTGTTGCTCAGTGGTGCAAAATGCAAGATGGGGTAGTTGGCTCCCCAAGTCCACACAAGGGGCAGAGGACATAACCCTGATGATGCAGCAGTGATGTTATTTATGTTGCCTTGACTAGTGTTGAGAGAGAACAAGCTTATAATCTCCAAAATAAGGGAACAGAGTTTGGACGACTCTGGTGTTTCTTTGTCAGAAAATTCAGTTGCACTACGGGAAATGTAGGTTCCAGTCTTTTTGCGGCTTGACTCTGAAAATCTCAGCTTCTGTTGCCTTAATTCTGAGCATTCTGTTTTTGGTTTTTTCCACTCTATGAAAGTGCAATACCGAGTCACAGTAGGACACTCAGAAGCTAATTCATTTATGACTGAGTCTGCAGGGTTATGTCACAACTGCAGTCGGAAGCAATTTCAACTAAGTCAAAATGACTTTTTTACAGTGCACGCTGCATTGATGACACATTGATTGCTAACATTTTTGGCTTGTGACCTTCAGGGCCGAGCAATGCCTGTTTGTGTCTTTGAGCTTAATAATTAATAAACTGTCTTCTTTTCCTAAGCAGTGAAACATCACATAAATCCTTAGATTTACAAAGTCATTGACAACCTCCCGAATGGTAACACCAACACACGCCTACTGAACTGACAAGTGATACCTTGACCAGATAAAACTGAAAAAAAAAAATCCTTTTATTAACACCAGTCATTGAATGTATCAGATTCAAATACTGAAAAATTATGAGACATGTTTTTGAAAAGTTTGTGGGGCTCCTTGCAGAAATGCACCGACATCCACGCAGTAACTTGACTTGCCAACAAGTGGCACTCTTGTCAAACTGTAAGCAACTACATGGAAGCATTCCTTCTAACCTTCATGCTGAAGCTGAAACTGAGCTTCGCTCTCCAACTCACACACAAGGTATTTTTTGGGAAGCTACTAAGAAGGAAGATGTGTATGGGAGGGTAGACAGATACTACAATTCCTTTCCCTGTAACACAAGTTCTGATCCTCCACAATCAAACCACTTTGATATATTCTTCCCCCTTAACGATTTCCTCTGAGTAATAACTCAAGCTTTAGGGAAGAACAGTGCTGCTATTGTGCACAGCAGATGAAAGCAGACTCCAAACTTCCTGTGTCTTCTCTGGAGACTATAGGGGTGTGACACATTAAGGGGACTCACAGAAGCAAACGTCAGCTCTTTTTTTTTTTTTGAATCTGCAAAAAGTTTAAACACCGTTGTGGCTTTCCAGAGTGCACGACACATCTGTGCAACGTTTGATAATCTTTCAATCACAGTCGGTATGATGGAGGAAGCTGGCTGCTGAAGATGTAGATGAAGTCCTGCTGTGTTGACGCACATCAGAGGGTAGCAGTCCTATAATCTATTTTGAAACAACAGAATTTCATAGAGGAGTGCTGGAGTGCAGTCAGAGCATGAAGAGCATGAAGACGGGCCAGTGGAAGGGAGGGTACGAATATTTGTGTACATCTTCTCTGTACTGCATATTTACAGTAAACCTTAACCTGCTGAAAGACTTAAGTAGCTGATCTCTTCATGTCCTGACAATATATATATATATATTGTCTTTCGATTTTGACTCATAGTTTAACAGATAATTTTAATTTCAACTTGGATTTTTTTAAATATATATTCTTTAACATTATTAACAATAAAATTGTCCTCATCAAATTAATTGACATCACTAAAAACATGATGGTGCCAGTAACACAGGCAGGGCAAACAAAACTTTAATGTATTGTAATGCTGTAGTTGTGCATGTCCACGATTGTTCTATGAAATAAAGGATTAATTTAGCTCTAGCTGAATAAACTGGCATACAGTAATCTGAATGGAACAGAAATTCCCAACTTGTTTTTCTCCATGGATCTTTTTTTTTTTTTTTACTATTATGAGAACATGTTAGTACCAGGGGGAGGTTGGGGTGGATGAGTGGCACAAAAAAGCGCAGGACTTATAGACAGGAGACAGGAGTTTGAGCCAGTGAAAGACTTTCTACAACTTTCTATTGATGTTATTGTTACCAGTAACATAATGAACATGACAGTGGATTTACCAGTATCGTTTTTAATAAACCTAAATCTGACAGTGCGTAATGCCTAACTAAATGGCTTGGTAGCACAATTTTTGCCCAGCACTTCTGACTGCTTAGGGGAAAAATAAGTGTTTTGGGGCCATAGTAAGAGGTGGAAGCTGTCATTTTGACGCCTGACAAACAGCCTATATGGGCATTAAAGTCTGAACATGTCAGTAAAATGTTCACATAAAATACATTTATTTGTCAGCTACTGTAAATATCCAGTCATGCAGTACTTTAATCAGTTTTTGTGTCTGTAGCGTTACTAAGCTTTTTAATGCAACACTTGGTTAGGGTTAGTGAAATCACAATCTTTCTCCAACCTTAATCAAAGATATTTTGTGTGCCTAACTAACTGGACTCGGGTCTGTGGTGTAGCAATCATGGGCTTTGAATCCCACCCTCTTCCATTACTGTTAATAACTGTAGCAATAAAAAAAATGCACTGCAACATAATCTACCCTGTGATTACATTCCCTACAAAAACATAATCACGGTTGCAATTTAGTTGCACAGGAGACATGGTTGTGTTTTCATTATTGATGGAGAAGATGGACAAAACTAAAACTGTAAGACCTGAGTTGTAATGGATCAGAATTATTGTCTTTATAGCCAGATAAAGACAAAAGATATATATGAATACCAGTAGCTGCCTGCAGTGAAGAACTTCTGGGACAATGACTTTCCACTCAATTACATATGTAAATTGCTTGAGTTCTGGTTCCCGCTGAGAGAGAGGGCCCCTGTGTAATGGCAGCTCATTGAGCTGTGGTCTGTTAGGAATTAAGATGTGGGAGAGCCAAGCAGCATGGGAGCCCAGAGGACACCACCAGACAGCATAGGTTTTTTGTAGATGAGATGTGCTGGTTGCCATGCCCCATTTACAGTAGAGCTGGGTACTGAACTTTAACACTTTTTAGTACCAAGTAGTGTGTCCATCACAGAGACTACTGAAAGTGGTCTAGAACTAACCTTTGGCATCAAATGTCTGGTAAGTTTTGTAATCTAAAGATTTCCAAACTTTAACAGTTCCTTAATAATTAATGACAACAAGAGTTTTTAGTTCTGAAAATAATTCCCTCAAGTATCTCCAGTGAAAGACCCTTGTTTGGCCATCTTTACAATATTTTGTGAGGTTTCTCCATACAATTTCCAATGGTTTCATTCAGGACCCTTCCCCCCTCATCTGTAAAATGTAATAGTTGCAATCAGTGGATAGCATGTGGGACCCAGTTTCTTTACATTGCCATACTATAAACACTGTAAACTGTCAACTAAAGTTGATGAAAAAGAAAGATATTTATTAAGTTTTATTAAGACAGATAGTGTTTTTTTTTTTGTGAACTGGTTTGGTTCACAAAGGAGAACTGAACTTGTTCTCTGTCAGTTCAAAAGCACAGCCAGACCGCTTTGAGAAGCCTTATTTTATAGGATTGTGTTTGAGGAGATTGGTGGTGGTTTGACCTCACTGAGACTTTAACACGTTTCTTTAAATTAGACGACAAAGTAACAACGTTGTCCTGAAACAAACTAATTATAATTGAAGTCACACTAGTTCTTAAAACTCAGAGACCACAGTTTCAAAAGCTAAAAAAACTTACAGTCTCTGTTTCTGTTAAGACTGAGAATATCATGGAAGAGAATTGATTTTTGTGATAGTATTTTTTTCATGTTTACTTGTACTTATAAATATTGAGTGTAGTGAGATAAATTCACTTGTCTCAAGTGCCGTCTCACTTTTGTCGATATCTTCAATATTGTCAGAATGACCTTTAGTATCAACAAAATGTCACTGGATTAAGTTAATCTTTCCACCAAGTTGATTCACAGTGGAAAAAAGAACAACTGTCTCCACTCAGTGTCATATTTTTCCCATTTCTGTCAGAGCTCTGTGCTGCTTCTTTCCACCAGCTTCATCTTCTCCAACCATGGATGGATCACTGCTACAGGCCACAGGCCCAGTCAGGCCAGAGAACCTGTGTGTCACAGCCTCTCTATGAATTGAATGTTAATGTTTCTTGTTTAAAAGTCACAAGTCACACAAAGAGATGAAAAATGACCCAGAAAGTCACATAATGACAACAAACAATTGAAAAGTGGCTGTAAAGTGACCAGTGTTACATGTCATGTGCTGCATTCCCGTTTTATTTTGGCAACCTCCAAACGTCCTGTTTACACTCATGTTGTCCCCTGTGCTTTACTTAAAGGTTGGTCTCCACCCTCCTTTTGTCTCCAATTTCCCAACAGTCCTTCAGCCACACCTCCTTGTACCTGCAGGTCATTACTCATCATTCCCTTAGTATTTATACTCCCCTACTAGCACTAGTTATTTCTCTGATTGTCTTTAACCATGTTTTAGACTCCCAGCATTATGTTATAGCAGGTCTTTATATTTCATGCTCATGCTCCTCTGAAAAACTGTGATGCATGACCAAAAAAATAGACATTCTATCTTCTTTTGCTGATCTGTTCTCAGGGCTTTTTGTTTCATAATTTATCCATGACAATGATGCTTATGCTTTTGTACTGTTACTTAAGTTGAATTTTGACTTTTACAAATGTTTCTTAATTAAAACAAGGGGGGTCACTTCATTTCAGACAAACCCTCATTGCAGATCACAGTGTTTTTAGACAGTGGGCCCATTTACATGCACAGTAAAAATCTGATCATTATCTGATTTCTGGAGTTATCAGATTATTAGGTGATGTAAACAGCATAATCTGATAGGCTTCATCAGATATGAGAAATCAGATAAAGACACCTGGATTTCTCCCCAATACTCCGATGTCTTCATGCATGTATACACGTTAACCTGATAATCCATTGCTACGTATGTACTCTGAAATAATGGACTGAAACATGTAAACCAGGGTTTTTTGATTAACGCATTTCTGAAATATATCTGATTACTCCCAGTTATCAGATCTTTGTGGTCTTGTAAACGGGCACAGTGTCTTTACCAGAACAGTAACGAAGAAAGTTTAAGTGCAAAACCTGAACTCTGACATCTGTAACATCTACAAGGTACAGATCTGGGTCATTTCCATAGATATGGAGGTACTTAAACTTGAGATGGAGGAGCTCAAACCATTCTACAGAGCTCTGATCAAAGAGAAGAGGACAGACCAGGAAGCTATGTTATCTAGAGATCCAGAGAACGAGATTCAGAGAGCTGAAGCCATGAGAAATAAGGTGAGTCCACCAGCAGCTGAGGAACTTCTCCAGCAACTTGAAGACGCAAAAAGATGAGCTGATATAGGAGGAGACAAACCAAGAAGCTCTTCTTTGAGACATTGAGGTCATTTACATGCTTAATAGAGAAATGGCTCGCAGGGTCCGGGCACAGACTTATGAACTGGAGGCTGGGGAGATTATGGAGGAACTGGAAAAAGACAGTAGAATAGAAAAGAAAAAGGATTCTCGCTATAGACAAGATATTCGGGCAGGAACAGAAAGATCTTTTCTCTTCTCTTATGGACCAGAGGAAAGACAAGAGCTGCCCACTGGGAACATCAGCATCTCTCATTTTACAACATGAAATTTTATAAAATGAGTAAAATTGATTTCTTACTGAAATGAAACATATTACAAATGTGTAGTATCTGTAGAGTTTTATTATGAGTAGTAATGTTAATCTTTAGAAATAAATCTGATATTTCATAGACTTTGTAGTAGGGAGCTGGCAGGACTCAACTGCTTTGGACATTTGTGTTCTCACATACAGCTCCTCTGGGTACGGTCAAGAGAAGTTCAGGATTCCAGTGCATGTCTAAAAACAGCTTTAGATTTCTCATCCAAAGTGCTGTGTTACATTTCTTTCTGTTTCTTGCCACCCTGTATGAAATGCTGTTTATCATTTGTCTACTTGTCTCAGCAAAGCAGATAATCTGTTGAACTCCGCCAGAAAATGACCACAAAGAGTAAAAAATGTTCAAAAAGAGACACATAATGCACATGGGCTCTGTGTCTCATACTCCGTCCATGCCTCCCACTCCGACCTCACTGAAGGTGAGGTGAGAAACGATACACGTTTGACAGGAATGGAAAATCAGGGAAGCAATCACGAGCGACACGTTGTACTGCGAGGTGTTAGATACGGGAAGGTTAGAGGTCTGAGAGCGTTTTCTCACACCTTGGTTACAGCACAAATGCATTAGCTGGAGGTGTCCTTGTGCATTATACATACAAAATCCCTCCCCGACAGTGAAGGTGACTGGCAAACATACCTGGCTCTGGAGTAATCCCTCATGTTGGCTCATGTCCAGAGGAAAACACTGATATCCACGTATACAGGGGGGCAAGTTGTGCAAAAAAGCTTGCTTAGGAATTTATTTATGTTTTTGTGGACACACAAACACACTGATTATACATACTGACTATATATATATATATATATACAGTATGTTGATTGTCCCTACTCTCTCCTATGATGCACAGAATGTTTTTTGAAAGAGCACCTCTAATGCAGCAGGTTTCTGTTGTAATTGTACTGCTTTGGCACTAAACTGGCCACTGGCCACGGTTTTTTGTCCAAAACTCTGGATTAAACCAGTGCACGTGTAGCGTTTTTGTTGGGTTTTTAGTAAAAATTGTATGTTTATTCCTCAGTGTGACTAGACATCACAATGTCACATACTGTACATAAAGTTCTTGTGGTTACAATGATAACAATAGACCGTTGGTTCAGGCTGGAGTTGAACATACAGTTTTTCATGTTAGCATAAACATGTAAGTTAGTTAAGTTAATTCAAAACTAGCAGACCTCCCAACAGGCATTGTTCGAGAGTTTAAACTCTTCAGAGATGCTCCTTTTTTTCCTTTTTGAAGAACCTGAAGAAACTTTGTGTGTTGGTTCCATCCATCCATTATCTTAACTGCTTTTTCTCTGAAGGGTTGTGGGGGTTGCTGGCGTCAATCCCAGCTGTCGTTAGGTGAGAGGCAGGGTACAGTTTTACATTTTAAAAACTCATTTTATCATCATTCATAACATTGTTATATTGAATTAACTCACATTCTTGAGGCAGCAGGGGAACCTAAGCTTTCGAAGTTGAACCAGCTTGAAATGATTTCAAGTGAGCTGCTGTTAACTTGATTTTTTTATCGCTGTTCTGCAAATTATATATACACTGCTTTCTAGAGCATATGGCTGTTAAAGGATAACTTTTTATTCACATGTATTTATTTGTAGTAGAACAAAAGTCAGACTGTAGTCTTTGTAGTTTGGGTTTTGTAGGAAATGTGTGGTTTAGGATCTGTCTGTGAGCATAAGACGTCATCTGTATAATCAAAAATAAGCAAGATTTGGGGGGATAAGTAAAGAAATACTTAACAAACAGCATTTGATCATGAGGTTTTGTTAAATGTAACTAAAGGCTTTAATTATCAGTGATAAATAATCAAATAATGCTTCACTTACAAACAACAACTTTATGTTGCCATGGGGTGAAATTCCTGTAAAAGACACTTAACTTTGCTCTTAATTAAGAAGATTTGTAGAATTGACAGATTCTGAAGAGACTGAACATGCTTTGGGTGTTATCACCTTTATTAGTAGGGCCCTACTCCTCCTCCCCATTGGCTTAATATGCCATTATCATGTGCTGAGCCTAATAAATGTGGAGCATACAAAGTTTATTCAAATAAACAGCCTGGTTTGGTTAGAAAAATATCATAATCTGGGTTTAAATAACTTAAATTAATAACATAACAACAATAGTTTCAATTTGCTTTCTCCATTTAGAAAGACCAGCATTTTGTTGTTCCATCCACCCACCCCAACTTCCTGCTGATGAAGACTTCAAGCAACGTACTGTACGACGTTTCAGACTATCATAACTCCCACCTGCTAGACACTGTAACTTTTTCAGAGTAGGTAGGCGAAATGATAGATCATTTTGGGAGTGATGACAATGACTTACGCCCACTGAATGGTGGAATGACATTTGAAGCAGGTGAACTAAGAAACTCATTACCCCGAATGACTTTGGGATTTTCTTTTTTACAACATGGCAATCACCCAACTGTTGCTCTTATTAACGACTTATGACTGAGCTGTAAATCCACAGAAAATTATTTAGTAATCGTGAACAAAGTTAATGACAAATCAGTTTCTTTTCCATTGTAATTTGTGAAAAAAGCCAAATCTATACTCACACCAAATCCACCTTTTTAATATATCACTTTCTCCTTCATTGTCTCTGCTCCTTTACATCCTCTATGCCTGCCTGATGTTCTCTTTGCCTCAGCTGCCTCCTGCCTTTCACCATCACTCTCTCCCTCATCGATGGGTCTCTCTATCTTCATCGCTGTTCCGACATCTCCTCCTGCTCTCTGCCCAGGTCTCTCTCTCTAGCTGTCAATGATAGACGGCAGGTCTAAGCTCTCCATTAGAGGATAGAGACAATGATCAAAGCTTGGAAGAAAAAACGCTCTCTCCTTTTTATAATTACATTCCTCAAGTATAGAAGAGGAGAAGCGAGTGAGAGGGAGGAGAGGAAGAGAGGAACCTCCGAGCAATTATTCTCAACTTAATTACGTTAAGTTAAAAAACACTGTACCTCCCTCTACGGAAGCTGTGTGTGAGTGTGTGTGTGTGTGTGAAAGCAAAAGCTTCACTATATAAGTCTACACCTGATAGACTTCCCTCTGTTACTGGTGGCTGCCAGTCAAGTGTCAACCACCCACACACACGCCATTGTCATACTAGCTTTCACATCCAACGCCAACTCTATTCTAGCTTGGAGAAACAGTATTATATAGCCAGAGTAATGAATGACACTGAGAAGTAGTGTTAGTGATTATTCACAGATTAAATATCTTTAGATGGATTATCTGTGTCATTGATGCAGAGAGAATAGGCCTCCTGTAACTATAACTATTAACAACTATTACAACTATTGAGTTACTCAAGTCAAATGGACCTAAACTGACCAGAATTCACATTCACAAGGGCTGGTATTAATCAGTGATGACCTAGTCAACAAGAAGATATGTGAAGCTTTGATGTATTTTTACTATTTAGGACATACTTACACTGTAGTTAGCTTCCATTGTGAAATTCCAGCTGGCTTGACTGGTTTCGTGCTATTCAATATGCCTGTAGTTATGGTTCTTTAGGACACCTATTACCTGCCAGTAGGCTGGTAATTATCATTAATTTGTGCGTGTGACATATAGTGACTGTACTAAATATGACAGAAGCAGCTGTTACAGTTGGGGATGCAATTAAGTGACAGGCTCAGGGTGAATGGATGGGAGAAAAAACACAGGGCATTTAAATAAGGGAAATCAACTTCCATTGTAAACTGACAGTCAGTGTTGGGACATTTTTTATTTATTTCATTTGAACCCAAACCACAATCTTTTCCATAACTTTAAACAATGTTTTTGTGCCTAATGCATGTAGTCTTTGTGCATAAATGTAATAAATTGTAAATGCTCTGTTTTTAGCATTGTAATTATGACAACACAGGTTTGGAACATACATAATAACCACCTACTGTTCCTACCAGTCTGGGTAGAGCAGGAACCTTGTAAGCCACTTGAATAGCTTGATAACATCCAACATTTGTGGAGATTCTGGTTTCTGATATTCTTTCTGATATTGTTGCATATTCAAGGGTATTTTTTTCCAGTCATATCCTCCATTTTTTTTTGGTCAGTCCATGCCAGATGAATGAAGAAGTGTTGTGGTCAAGACCACCTAACCTGAGACCAAGTCAAGACATAGACCAGGGCATACTAAGACTAAGACCAAGACAAAGACTTGAGGCAGGTGAGACCAAGTCCAAGACCAAGACCAAGACCAAACCAATGCAAGACCATCTTCAAAACCATTGCTGTAATCATAATAATTATGTGGGTTGATATTTACAGTAGTTCTCTGTTAAAAAGAAAAGCAATATTAAGAAAGTAGTATTATTAGTTAGTTATTAGTTTTTAGTATTATACAAATAGATGTA
>JAUBNQ010000010.1:15004330-15016567 GCA_032353495.1 Ctenopoma kingsleyae | reverse complement strand
GCATTATTTAACATCAAATTCTAGAATAATTATTTAACATGAATCCACATGATCAGAGGCAATTAGCTCGGACCCATTTGGATCCCAGTATTGGTTATGTTGACAAGGAGTCCTTTGTCCAGCTCAGGTCCCAGGTTGGGTCTTAGCTCTTCATTAACAACATGCCAAAGTAGCATCATGCAGTGATAATTTCAGGTCAGCACTAAAATGATGGAACCATTGGATACTGATTAGTGAATAATCCCAGTTTTCTTGGGACTATGTTAATATATTCTGAGGAGAGATAAGTGTATTACTGACACCTTGATTAACTTTCCATTATTTTTCTCCTGGGAGTCCACGTTCAACACAAGCCTAGCAGTATGGCCAGTATGAAGTAAGTCAGCATGTGTCAGAGCAGGTCTCGTCTAGCTCTCTTTGCTTTGTATCTAGGGTCTGACAAAAGGAGAGAGAACAGCAACTAGGATTGAATGAAGTGATATTTAGTCTGGCTGTTTGTTTTGTGTTGGCTCTGACTGGAGCTCACATGTATTACCAGAACCCTGAAGCTCAGTGAGGTTATTAGAAGGACGGACGAAAGGGCGGAGAGAGAGCTGTAAAGGTGAGAGACACTGCTGAGACTTAATAATGAGGTTGACAGGCCTAAAGGGGAATGTGTTGAACTAACCTCCATCACTGAAGAATATATGACAAGGTTTTTGTTATAATTCATTTTCAACCAGTATGAGTGTATGTGTGAGTCCAAACGAGATGGGCAGTTATGGACATATATGGATATGCATATGGAGCTTTTTTGAAAAAAACTCTTGGGTGTTTCACTACCAGCCAGCATGCAAACACACATTCACCTCAAGCTTTGGGCCTCTATGTGTAGCATGGGCAAAACGTCACAAAAGTACATTTGTAACATCACAACAGGAAAAGCATAGTACGACCCCTGTAAATAATGAGATCTAAACATGAGATGCTAGAATGTGAATGGCTGCTGAGTATATTAGTTAGTTCATTAGTCTGTTGAATGGTGCAACACAAGTGGGTTATGACAGCCTTTGTTCCTTTCAGGGAAGGTGAATTTAACTTGACTAAACTCAAAAGTTACAACTACTAAGCTACTCACTTTGAGAGTCAGCAAAGTTTGACTTTTAGCATCCTGAACTGACGAACCTATACAATACAGGGAAGTGATGCATTCCTAGGCTGTAACTCTGATAAATGAATAGGCCTAATAAGGAGACTGGACCTGTGAAAGTTAAGTCTTTATATCAGAGTTACACCAAACACACAAATTTCACTACAAAAAAATAGGTACACACATAGAGTTGTGTCTCTTTTTAATATGTAATGTCATTGCTCTGTGCAGTCAGACTGGATGATGAATAGCTGATGTAGGTACAGATAAACAAGAGGGTACAAACAGGGTTCAGCCTTGTTAAAGCTTCATGCCTGGCTAAACAAACAGCCATTGTAACAATGTGTACCAGAATACCAACACAAAATATATATATATTTTGTCATCTTTTCATCATGTGTGATTTGCAGGCAAACGATTGCTATCATTTGACAGCAGTAGTCATGAATCTGCTTTATCAACATGTCATGGAAGGTGAGTGCAATGGAAAAAAAGACTGGAAAACACAATGGAGGAGTGAGAAGACGGCAACAGAATGGGAGGTAAAAGTGACCTCTCTGCTCTCTGAAATGGAATCTCGCATTGTTTGCTCAAGAGCTTCAGCGCCGGCTTTTTCAAAGTGGCTTTTCAACGCCATCTGTTTTTATTGACCCTTCATCCTTGAGTTTGATAATGCCGCCCCATCTCTCCTGAATCCCTCTCCTATTTCTCTATTTCTCCTCGACTATGACAGACGGAATAATGAGGTAGCGGCAGCAGCGTGTCGGTTCGTGCAGCAGGAGAGACATTACAGCGGCGGGGGTGAGACCCCCCACTGAGAGAAAAGGGTGGAAACTCTCTTTGCGACACTAATTTTATTCCCCCACAAGCCCAGTTGGAGAGAGAAATTATTGTCTGTATCTTACTTCAGCTCTTCTTTTAGTAGTCTGTTTGTGTCTCAGGCTCACAATGACATCAAAGCTCAAAGGTAGTGGCCAAGCAGTGACTAATTTCAGTTTCTACCACAAAGTTGAAGAGGTAATTTTGTTTAATGAACACTGCGATTCACAGTTTCTGAATAAAAAGAAGACGCAGAGGGTTGTCCTCTGAGGGCACCGTCGAAGACGTCTGTGAACAATAAATGGAAAGAATCAACCAACTTTGTTTGTGTTCAGCTCTTTCTTGTTTGAGCATGCCACCATCCTGACCTCAACCCCATGAAGCACCTTTGAGATTAACTTGATGGTGGTCGGCAGTAATCTACGAACTCCTGGTTTCCCCCCTAATTCATGGCAACATGTTTAAGTGTCCTTGGACAAGACACTGAACCCCAAACCCTCAGTGCCTCAAAGGTGCAGCCTGTGCACAAAGAATTTCCCCAAGGGGATCAATAGTTATTAGTTATTATTATTATTATTATGTAATGAACCTCTAGTGGTACGTGGCCATGTAGGTAATTCCAGTATGATGGGTGTGATTAGAATTTAGCAAGTGGTGTTTGAAGCTTTGAAAAATCTGGGATAACAGCAAGTACCCTCTAGTGTAATGCCACAGTTCTCTGTATCTCAGGGCCTTGTTCACAAAATGGAGTGTCAGACTAATGTGCACATTGGTGCAGTGTCAGTAATTCAAGTGTTGTACTGAAACCATTGTGGTGAAGAAGGAACTGAGCCACAAGGCCAATATTTCAATTTACAACTTGGTCTCTGTTCCAACACTTAACATATGGTACTGACCAAAAGAATCTCACTGAAACAAGCGACTGAAAACAAGTCTCCTCCATATACGTGGCTGGGCTGAGCCTTACAGGTATTGGTGGTTCAGGTCCATTGGATGCCTTCCATTGGAGCCAACTCTGGCCATGTTTAACTGATACTGATAGGGGGCCAAAAGGGAGCAATCCACTGCTGGAGAGCATGTGATTGATGTAAACATGTGAGAACACGAGTCAGTGGTGACTTGCATTATGAAACTAGAGTAGTTTACTTTATTAACATTTAAAACACATTGTCATCTTTCTTAACCTCAGTCTGATCACATGCATCATCTCTGGTAACCTGTAGCATATTTCCTGGCCACCATCCACCCCAGCTTACTCCCAAAACAGTTGTTGGGGGAACATTGTTCCAGGGAACGTAATCACGGCAGCGACTTCATTGCTATGTAATTGGAAAAACAAGTTTGTCATATCGAAAATGTTATTTCCAGGAGACATGGACTGATGAAGCTTGAAAATCTATATGTTGAAGTGGATGGCAACACATTCCAGAGGAATGTGAAGAATGTTATTAACTTTTTTACTGGCCTACTTTATGAGTCTTATCTCTTTGGACTTATCATATTGTACATCTATTAATCATAGCATGTCTGATTACTGTATACTACATGGACTTGGTATAACCCTACCTCTGGGCTTTCTATGTTTGTTTATTTCTGTTAATGGACTCTAAGTGAACTTGGAAGTCTTCATTTTTCAGTAATTGCATGCTTCTGCTTTCTGCCACTGAGGGGGATTTTCTTTTAAGTTGGCTCTTCTGTGGGTTCTGAGTTCATTTTCTACTTTTCTAACTGTTGTATGTTCTCCTTGTCTACAGTAAGCATTACATCTGTGGTTATGGCTCCAAAGCCAGTCCAAAACATGTCTTCAAACGTGAAAGAGAATGGACATCGTTGCCAAGTCCACTTATTATAAGCAACTTTGGGCTTGTTTTTTGTAAAGTTGCTTAAAATTATTGGCCGTTGCTGGTTGCAGATTTATGGGCTTGTTTCCAGCAGTGTAGCTGCTTATTTGGCCTAACTCCTGTCTCCCTCCACTATACAGGTCTAATAAAGCGAAATTCCTCCATCAATGAAGACGTTTCTTTAGCTAGCGTCATATGGGATCTTCATATGGGAGCCATCATTCATCCTTTACTAGTTCACTGCATCACTTTTTATGACTTGTCGGGTTGATTATTACAGGGAGATTTGTAGTTTCAATTAAACTGCTTCAATGAAGACATAGAGTTTTTAAATTACTGCCCCTAATATAAAAGTTTATCTTTAATATTTAATTCATAAATATGTTGAAAAAAATGCTACTTAGCCTATAATGTACAGCAGAGGAGCCTTACAGTAACCACCTTATATAGTGACACCTACCCTTACCCTATAAGTTGCTTGTTTCTCTCAGACGATCTGACAACATTGGAAATGGACCACACACACGCTCATGCAATCCCACAGTCACAAAACCCACTGAAACACTCAAAAGCCTGTGAGCCTCGCACCATAAAGCATAATAGATTGTGTACAATATTTCTCAGCTTTTCAATACTTAAACAAAAAGAAAGACGACTGCTCTGGGTGACTTCCGGTGTTAGAGGGAAGATAAATGGTCTTGTGTGCAGCACACACACCAGGCGTGGGCTGACACTGTAAAAAAGCCTCCAGCACTCTGCTACAGTAAACAGTTGTTAGTGGATTACTGGGAATCAATGACAATGAGTGGGCACAAACCACGGCCCGTGTACAGCAGGGAAACCTGTGGAGGTGCATCCACCTGCGGGCATCAGCTCTATAAGAGGACTTAGACAACAGAACACAAAGAGAAGAAAGGTTTTTACTGTTCTAAATAACAGGTTTTGTTCACATTTAACCAGGTTGTTAGTGGGCAATGAAATTGGTGCTCCCCAGAACCTCATGTCTGAGCGCCACTGTCTGGCTACCAGAGACAATATCTAATAAGGCTAATAAAGCCATTTATCATAGTGAACACGTAGTTTTCTTCATGTTTTATGCATATAAGTATAAGTATTCTGAATTCATTCTCTTTGTATAAACAATTTGAGTGTGTGTGTTGTCTTGGGTTTGTTCATTATTCTGATCACATAAGAAAAAAGATTTGTAGTCACCAACAGAAATGTACCAGCAGTCTGCAATTTCACCACCCATTATTTGTGAAAGTTTATTACATATTAAAGAAGTACATCACAGATCAGCCTTCAGGCTTCAAGCTGATAGTGGGTAAAACTGTGTTAAATCTGTTAGCTTTTTGATGATCTGACTGCCCTATTGCTCTACACTACTCTACCAAGCACTTGTCCTCTTAAGGGTCGCGGGAATTCTGGAGCCTATCCCAGCTGTCATTGGGCGAAAGGCGGATCAGGTCACCAGTATCACATTCATGCCTATGGGCAATTTAGTCACCAGTAAACCCAACTACATGAATTTGGACAAGCCGGTGTTGCTTGGAGAGAACCCACACAGACAAGTGGAGAACTCTACACAGAAAGGCACCGGGCCAACTTGTGGATTTTGTGTAGTCCGTCTATCTGTGAGATGGCAGTATTAACCACTGCACCACAATGATCCACATAATCACTATATTGCCATAATAAATTGTCTTTGGTGTATTGTTTTGACTATGTTTGAACAGAGTGAAGCATGACAGTTGTAGTCATTAATGGGTTGTTACATGCTGCATAAACACAGCTATTGTTGCAAGAACAAGTAATTCCAGTAAGGCCTCTTACATGCAGTATGAATAGTGCGTGCTGTACTGGTAAAGAATGACTGTAATAGAAAAAGACTGCAGCAGCTTGTTGCAGGAAATGTTTGCGACAGGCTGCCAGCTCTCAGCCTTATGGCTTCTTTTTGTCTTCTACGTGCACCTGTTCACATGGATTTGCTTTAGAGCGCCTTGGAGGGCTTGTTTTGTTGATACTGTTCCAGTTACCTTAAGTCACAAAAAGCAATCCCATTTTCTTCAATTTATTTCAGCCTTGACGTGAACCTCACGGTAGGCCAACAGTTCATAATAGTGAGTGCTTTTGATAGCGCTGGATGTGTTTTCATGATGTGGGCTCTGCCCCTTTTTTATGTCAAATCCAATAAGGATTTAGGATGTTGCTCAAAGCTACAATCTCTGGACACTTCTGTCTTGATTTCTAAGCGTGAACAACTGTTTTCTGAAAGAATTTCATTATTCTCTATTAGCACTACCTCTATATGTTCTCTTACACTGGCACCAGATATTAGCCACCTCCCCCGTCAAGGCAGAAACATTATTAACACACTGTTTCTTCAGGCTACATTAGGTTATACACAGACGTCTCCGAGGTTAAGTGGGTGTTCATCACGTGAGGAAAAGCATGTAGCTCACTGTTAGGAGCCTCTTTTGTTTACCCTCCTAGGCATGTCATAAAGCAGAGCTCAGTAAATTAGGTGAGGGATGAGGGTGAACAGTCGCAGAGTACCACTCATTTAATCAGTCTAATTGTCACAATCAGACTCATGTTCTTCTCTCCCCTCTTCACTGCTGAGTTTGAACTCTCTTGTCTTTTTCCTCCTTTCTACCTCCTTTCTTATCATATCTCCATGCCCTCTTTTTTCTTTCCTCTCACCTCCCCTAATGTGGCCTTTTATTCTGTCCTTTGTATCTCCTTACATGTATCCGTACCCTCTTTGTCATTCCCTTTCCTTCCATTTATTTCCTTTTTCATTGCTGTCTCCTTATTTCCTCCCCTCTCCAACACTTCCCAGCACTTCCCAGGAAAACCTGTCTTATTACCTCAGTGGGACCCATAAAGGGACTGGGGATGTGATCAGGCTAATGATAATTAAATAGACTCATCATCAAACAGTCATTATGGCAGATTGGCTTTCCTGCCCTCACTCAAAATGGCAGCTGACAGCCTGACACCAGCCGTCTGTCGCTGATTTAAACAGGACAAAGACAGGCAGGGGAGCCCGCTTGCACCATGCACCATGCACCATGCTAGTTTTTTCCCGTGTGAAGCTCCCTTGTATTGGGCCTGATAGTTACTGTTTAGAGAAATATGACAACATGACATTTTTTCAAATACTATTCTGTCAGCTCAAATAATTAAAAGCAGGTCACTGAGTAAATAAATGTTGATTTGGTAGTAAACTATAAAGGCTCAGTTGCAATAGTGCAATGTACATTTCCACAACATCTTTGTTTAAATTGTTTAATGGAGGTGTTCATTCAGCTGTATTATTGTTCTTGATCCTGTAGGTTGTGCTGCTGTTGAACTGAGCTTCACTGCAGTGAGAAGTGCTTTTGTTATTTTGCCTTTAGCCTCATTGATATAAATTTGTGGATCTACTTGTAGTATTGAGTGTATATGAATGTATAATAAAAAAATAACTAAATACAGACTAAATAAAAGATAAAGACCTGTCCCTGATTTAAATGTGTTAGAACTGAACCCTAGTTGAGGCCTTTTCTCATATGAATGTCAGGTCCAAACCTGATTCTCTGTAAAGCAGGATGCACAATGTGACACAATAAGTACAGCTCCTCCAGATAATGTTCAGGGTTCCAGTGCATGTCTGAAAATGTCTGTGGTGGCGTCAGTAGAAACCAGACGGTTGCTCTCTTTCAACACTAACAAAGAAGGATGGATAAACATTTTAAGCCGGGCAGATGGTGTACAGATTTTGTATGAATTTAGACCAGTCGACTGATTTTATAATCAGACTGAATTTCGGCAGAATCATCAGACAATCAAATATATTTCGACCATGCCAGAAAGTTGGTGTGACTGTAGTATACAGTACCGTAATTTCTAAGACTATAAGCCACTACTTTTTTCACACGCTTTGAACACTGCAGCTTAAACAATGATGCGGCTAATTTATGGATCTTATGGGCTCACAAGCTTCATGCCACCAAAACATTTAGCCTCGTCACATCAGACCAATGAAATTACCGAACAGGTCACAGTGGACCAATGAAACTGTTTGACTTAAATCAAACGCACTCACACTATATTCTTCAGATTAGTCATTTTGCGCTTCGTGCACACACAAGTGCACACACCGTCATCATGGAAACCACATGAAGAAATGCATATGATGCAGCATTCAAGTTAAAGGTGATCGATCTGGCTGTCGAAGAAGCAAATAGAGCTGCTGCACGTAAGCTTGTTCGAAACTGTTCGTAAAAAAGCATTTACGGTACGTATTTAAGTACCTAATTAAAAGTTTAAAAAATCTTTCTGTGTAACATTTTTCTGTGTAAATATCTCATGTTATAACGTGGACACCTGTGGCTTTTAGACGGCCTAGAAGTGCGGCCTATATATATGTAATTTTTTATTTTTTTTTTAAAGTTATTGGGTGCGGCTAATATTCAAGTGCACTCAATAGTCCAGAAATTATGGTACTCCATCACAACATTAAAACGAGGTGTGGTGTTATAACACAACATTGCTGGAGAACAGATGCACAGTGATCCGTATCTTCCAGCCATGTGCAGATTCGTTTTCCACTTCCCATTCCTCATGTTCATTACAGAATCATAAAAAATAAAGTTGTATTTCTCTCTTTTGTAAACACTGAGGACACAGGGCTCACAGCTGAACATATGGGAGCTAACACATTGTGTGCAATTGAAAAAAGTTGCACAGTTTCCGCCCGGCTTTAGCTGACAAACTGCTGTGACATGAAATATTATGAAAAGACAACAGAAAAGGCCTCTCAGTTGTGGTAATTCAGTAAATGCTTTTTGTAAAACATGGTGTTAGCACTGCAGTGTTGACGCAGATCCATTAGAAAATCTGAAATACCATACCTCCCCAGTCTAGCATATTGCAAACAGGGAAGCCTTTCTAGTAGTTCCTTATAAACTGCAGAATCTCATCACAATGATTTGAGCGACCTTGGTGACACCTCTGCTAAGTTGTTTAACTGTAATACCACTAAAAATAACCTGTGCATTGTGCAGGATCTGAAGCTAATTACACCAAATAAATCTGTGTAATCAAGTAAAATTCAATTAGCTAAGAGAACTAACCAGTTTGGAAGCCGCTGAGGACATTAAATTGAGCAGTGCTTTTGTTTTTTATTAAATATTGAGCAAAGCAGTGGCAGTGCGTTCATTAATTTGTTCACAGGAATTATGAAAGTGTATGCAAAGTAATGAAAAGTGGGAGGAATGGAAATAAGAGGAGAGTATGTGTTTATGTAGCTGAATGAATGTTTTAATTGCATTTGCTTATAATAACATCCTATGAACTCAGTGCGTTAAAATGTGGCTTTGCTGTATCATTTTTTCTTAATATTTATCTAAGGCTTTCATTATTTCTTTTTAAACCTCTGTTTTTTCTCGTATAAAATCCCTTTTTGCTCTTCGCTATTATATTTCTTTCTTTCAGCACCCCTCCTCCTCCTGCTGCTCTTTCTCAGTGTGATTTGGACTCCAGATTAATAGACATCCGTGTTTTAATAAAGTCTGCTGTGACCTGCCGTAGCCCCCCTCCTGTTGGACCTCAAGGCTTATTGGAGTACTCTGAGATGGTGGGAAGATGAGAGGAGGTGAGACGAAAAGGGCGAGGAGGGAGGGGGGTTGTCATTGTCATCCTAGAAAAATCTAACGGCTGCATAATTCAACAATTTATGAGAGAGTGGGCAGATGAGGAAAAGGCGGGTGGAGTGTTTGGGGGTAAGATAGAGGGGAAGATGGGAGAGAAAGAGAGACGGACAGATGGAAAGCAGGCTACAGAGTACAATATGCAGCTATGACAGCGTATCTGTGTCAGGGTCAGTTCTCATTATAGCTAGCCATGGGACGACAAGCTCTGACTGTGTGTGTGTGTATATATGTGTGTGTCTATGCAACTCAGAGACAGCGGAACAATAAAATCAGATGATATTTAAACAGCCCTTTGTGAGCACCCACACACCTTACATGGACTCTACAAATCTCAAAACCCTTAATTCCAAACTGTAATTAGCAGACAGATAAGATCCAAAAACATGACTAGATCCCACACTGTTATTTCATCCTTACCTTTCCCACCACTTTCTCTGACAAATACACTAAGACCAATAAAACTAAGGTCTAGATACATACTAGATTTAATCTAAGATCTATCAAGTCCATTAATTCACCCAAAGTACAGTAAAGGACAAATGAAATATTCACTGCCGAAGATATGGTCAAGTTTAGGAAACTAAAACTACTTGGTTAATGTCAGAGTAAAATCATTGACGCATCAAAAATGACCTAAAATTAGGCACCCTCTGCTTCAGGTATTAAGACACCCCTCAAACAACTAGAGGCAATAAACTGTTGGAACGACTCATGTTGCCTTAATCTGGATCAAGTGGCACTAGGAAATAACTCCCTATACCAGCAGGTGGTGATAGTCCGTATGTATCATTCAAAAGGGAAAGCAGGAGAAGACTTAGGACGTCAGATATACAAACTGTAAACAAAGCAGCATGATCCCCCATGCCCCATACAGGATTACGTGGCAGCAAACAGGGACAATAATCCTGCTTTGAATGGGCAGTGTAAATGAGGCTTATGATTCCTGATTCCAATCCGTGAAGTGCAGGATTCATCACGCTGCTACTACCATAAATATTTGTACATGTACAGAGAGGAGCCAAACCGAAGCCTTTGTCCTAGGTGTCCTCCTTTATACTGCCAAGACTTTGATGCTGTCCATGGACTTGGAAAGATGTCTGGGTGCCTCAGCTGCCACCTCTCTGGGCATGATAGAAGGTTCAATGTGGTATCATAGGACGATGGGATAGAACTCATCCCTTGAGATTTGATAATATCTGGGTCTGTGAACAATTGGTATCTGCCAATACCAAGTCCAGTCTGATGCTTAAGTTTACCTTTATGGCTAATTAAATATGTATTCGACATGAAATAACTGTTAACCAATTTAAACTACAGAGATCTTATGAATGAAAAATGATCTCGCTCTTCACATACAGTAGGTGATCACTGTCTTACACAAAGTTCAAACCCAACAGATAAGTACTTAAATATTCTAGTATTAGTTTGTGCAGAATGAGATGAAGATGCATTAGATTCCTCCCATTAAACGTTGTGTCACCTTGGTCTCATTTCCTGCTCTCTTGCAGAGCCACCATCACTTGTCCTCTCATCTCTTTTTATCTGCTGCCTCTGCCTGCTCTCCTTCACTCTCCTTCAACCTTAAAGATTACAGTCTGCAAACAGGAATTTCAATAAACATCTGTGCTGATCCTATAGTCAAGACAATGTAGGCTTATCATTAAGCAAGATCTATCAGTGACATGATAGTTGGCCCCCACAACACCCACGCTGGGCTCACAGCCTGCTCTTACTTATGCTGCCTGGTTATAAATAAACAGTTAACAGTAGGGGGTGGGCTAGCAAGGGCTCCACATGGGCTCAAACAAACACTCACCCATGTCTGGAAGCTGAGTAAACACCTTGACAGATATTTAACAACTCAGAGGACAAAAGCAGATTTGCATAAACACACACACTGACTAACCACTGCCTGCCAGCACTGAGCAAAAAACACACATGCATGTTCACACAGCACACACACACACACACTGAGGAAATGATAGTGATCAAAGCAGGCATCCCACTGAGATTTTCCCAAAATGCGCGTCAAGATGGCAGCGAGCTCCTCACTTCTCTGATTGCCATGAGCTCGCTAATGACAGCCTCTCCCTCGTCATTCCCCACAGTGTTTTCAGTCCCAGTCAGCATCAAACCCCACCCCACCCAAACCCCATTTCCCCTTTGTGGGGAAAAATGATCGTCAGGCTATTAAAGATTTAAACTCAGCTCAAAACAGCAGCGACCGGGATGTGGTGGGATGCCACTAAGGGGCTTTAGAGGGCGGTGGGGGCAACTGTGATGCGAATCCACTGAGGTTATATTTGGGGGATGCTGACTTAAATTATGCACACGCTGTGAGGAAGATGGGGAGGGATGTATCTTCAACTGATGAAAAATCCAAAGGCATGAAGGAAGTGCAGGCATTTACATGAGTGTAGGGAGTGTGCGAGTAGGAGCGGACAACAAGCATGAAGTTCTGAAAGAGAGATGAAGAGGCCATATGACAGAGCTGTTTGTTTACACTGAAATTTCTTCATGAATAAAGAAATATATTATGATTTTTCTGAGGGTCTTTTTGGGTCTTTTTAGGACTGCAAGTAATAAAATAAAACAATTTCCAGAATCAACATTTGAACTGATGAAATCATAAATTCAACACTGTGTGTGAAGTTTAATTAAAACTAGTGCTGGGCAGCGATTAAAAAATATAATCGCGATTAATTGCATGACTTTTCTGTGATTAATCACGATTAATTGCACTGTTATC
>JAUBNQ010000010.1:14984318-14996086 GCA_032353495.1 Ctenopoma kingsleyae | reverse complement strand
GACATGAAAGAATTTCAATTACAGGTGTTTTATTTCCAAAAGTAGAAAATGAATTAAATCTCTTGAAATGTGCCCCTAAAGTATATGCCAGCAGGTGTGGACTGGAATAATAGTTGGGTTAAATGGCGGTTTTGTAAAAAGGGTGTGGTTTGTCATTGGGCAACTGTCATCATGGTTACAACAATACACACACGTTTAACACTGAAGAATGTTCAGCGTTTTACACTGCACTTTAAAGTTCTCCGGTAAAGGAACCTACAGTAATATTTCTCCTTTGCTCATGTTATAATTAAAATGATATTATACAACTACAATATGTTCCTGTTGGTCATAATGATCTATTTCCACCTTTGGGCTTTGGATCCAATACAAAAGTACAAAAGTCTTACTCAGTCACTAAAAAAATTCAGAGCAGCAAACAAAAAGTTAAAAAAGTAAAATAATTATCCCTGCACACATATTCATACACATTTATTCCAGTACAACAAACACAGCATCACTGTTTTGAGGATTAGTATTCTGTCAAACCTACACCAAGCAGGATGCATCATGTGACAAATCCCTCTGCACGTCCTCGTCCCAGGGGGGCTGGTGTCTAAATAAACATTACAACAGTCTCCATGGGGATTAGCCTAATGTGCAGCGGAGTAGCACCAATAATATGTCGCTTTAATTGTCCCCTAAATTAAACACGCAGCGGTTTATCTTCAAATCTCATAAATCTCATAATCCTTCCTCACTCTCCATTGCTTTTTATCAATCAATGATGAAAAGTCTCCCTCAAATAAATCTTTCTTATAAATTTTCAAAAAAGCAGCGTTCCCCCTTCTTTGCACCTACGCTTGCAACTTGAGCTACTTTGTAAGACAAAGTGAATCTGATCACAAGTTTGTACACACACACCATTTTTCATCAGTGGAGGTAATTTATTAGCCAATTAGGAATGATGAAAGCACACAGTTCTGGAGTCAGTGATTACTGCCTGTGTGCAATGATGAAATTTATCATTCTTCCTGAAAAGCTAAGAGGATGTTTCTTCGCACAAGCAATAGAGGAAATGCTGGAGGCTGGCGAAGGGGAATTGAAACGACAGATATAGCCATTAATTCCTTTCTGTCTACCTTCTGGATGTTATGAATATTCACTCTACATCACTATGAGGGCTTTTCTCTGGTATTGCAACCACGTAGCAAGACACAGAAGAAATAAATGACTCAGGTTCAAGATCCATCTGTGGCTGCACAGCTTAAAGGGCTGAGAATTCAACTTTAGAGTTGATACTTAGCATAGCCTTCTTGTGATCCAACTTTCTAGTAATTATCCAAATTAATACTATTTTGCCATGAAAAAGCAAACACCATGAGTAACAAGTTGAAGCTCTGTCTATACCTACAACAAGCAGTGACACTCCCATGTACTGAGATTTTCAAGTGAACAGAAAGTAAAAAATTTCTCTTACCTGAGAAATGTTGAAGAAGGCCACGAGGAGGGCAGACATGTAAAAAAGCAGAAACAAAAACATTAGTCGAAGGTCAAACTTTGTATGAAAGCACCCCATCAAATGAAATCATCCATACGTCAGCCTCCCAAAGAGTTTAACACATCACCTGTCACCTCAGTACGAATGAATAGTATTCACTAGGTCGACACAGAAATCCTGAAGGGCCTCGCTTGAGTGCAATGAGCCTTGCATCTCAAGTTTCCTGCCTCAGTCATTAGTCATTACTCCCGTTTGTGAAAGGTCGATGAAGCAGCAATCCCGGTCCATCGCGCCTGCAGTATTATACCACATGTCCTTCAGAGGCAGCCATACCTGACAGGGCGCATGATTCCACTGTGTATTTAGGCTAATAGCTTAAATGATGAGAGGGCATAGGCCCGAGACGCAAACGAGAATTTCCTCTTCGTTCTTTGTGATCTTTCATATTCGCGCCGCTGATGGTTGGAAGCAGCCATAAGCCACAGAGAAGGAGAATCACTGCTATTCATCACTGTAAGTGCCACACACTCATGAGATGAGATGTGATGCAAAGTGAATGAATGACTGAGATGTATGTCACCTTCTGAATCCCTCTTTCACTTTGCCATTTTGTCATTTTGCTTTAGATTCCTCTCTTTTTATTTTATGACAGCATCTTTACCGAAGAGGATGATATGACAATGCAGGATTGAGAAGATAAATTCCTAAAGAGGTATGTGTCAAACAAAGAGAAGTGGGAGAGAGAGATTTGTCAACAGGGGGATATTTTTCAGTAAAAACAGAGAGAAGGGGGTGGATTTTCTGCCATCTTTTTTGGGGGGGCTGGATGAGAATTATTACAGTATACTTAGACAAGCATAAAACACCTACCAACAAAGCTTCACTTACATGCATAATAAAGGGAAAATCTTACTGTGGATACTTGGCATGGGGAATTTTAGGGATTTAGGATTCTGCGAAACACTTAGCTTTTAAGATGAGCTGAGTTGAAATCTGGAATGCATTAAATTAAGACCTTTTGAAGTTGTGCCTCATAGTACGTACTGTAGATAAGCAATGTTGCTGACCAGACACAACACTCACACTGGTGTATCCAGAGTCTCACATTAATCCTATTTCAGTAAGAACTCTATGAAGGTACATTTAGAGAAACACAGAGAAAAAGTCAAAGAATGTCTGTAATCATATTTCTATCATTGATATATGAGGAAAGAATGGAATAAGGGATGTTTTCCACCAATCACCACAAATGTGTGTTAAATACCCAGCAGGGTTTATGTCACCATGACCACAAACTCTTAGGTAAAGTCTAAGGTCACATATACGTAAATCCAGCAAGAATCCTTCCATAGTCTGAAGAAGATTCTTCAGGATATGACCTTTTGGAAGGACAGTGGCCAAGAAAGCATTTTTTGTTGTGTTTCTAGTTGTTCTAATGCTAAAGCTGAGGAAAAAATAGACATGGACATCATAGCATTGCTAAAAAACTAATCTAATAGTTGTCTAAGACTTTTGCACAGTACTGTACATTGACTTGCATTGCAGCCCACAATTCAATGGGTGTTTTCATCATACAGTCAATATATAGTTGATGCAGTACCCAAGTAAATTAAATGGCTGCAATAAACTTAAAAAATTTATAAAATCTCAGTCTCTAGGTGCCTTTAGAAGAAGGGTATTTTTAAATAAAATGCATAACAAGTGTGTGCATAACGTTAAAACCCACTCTGAAAAAAAAAAGATTTCTTGCATACTATAAATGGAAACTCATTAATTTAGAAAAATCATTATCTGTTGTGAACTATTCAATAACCTTTGAGATAAAGAAGCTGGCTGAAGTTTTCTCTGCTGAGAAATTTTCAAAGAAAACGCATAATTTACAAAATTACAAAAAGTCTGTCAGGTCATTTCTATTGCTTGTGGTTGCTGTAGATGTGGCTGGTGAAAGGAACGAGCAAAGTTCAGTATAAGTTCACCATCGGCTGCAGTCACCTTCTTCCATCTCCCTCCTTCGTCTCCATCATTGCCACCATCACTCCATTTGCCCTCATCACATAACCTCTTTCAAACAGCCTTGTCGCTCCTGAAATATTTAAGAGAACACAGCCACCACTTGCCCTCAAAAGGGAAAAAGAAAAAAGTTGGAGCACTCGCACCTCCCATGACACGTTCTGTTCCTAATACAGCAAAGCTGTTTTCTTAGGTAGAGAAAGAGCACATACTGAATAACATTTCCCCCTAAGCCTGTATTATCAAGCAATTCAAGATGCCAGTTGAAAAAGAGCTACAATATGCATCTTAAGTTAGGGCTATGAGATTCAAAATCAAGCAAACCTGCTCCGCTGTGCTCTTCCACACTGTTTAGTGCTTACTTCAGGTAGCAATTAGCAGCACTAATACAGTAAGTTTAAATAAATCTACTGCCTATAGTGCACTACATAAGTGATGATGAGAGGAGTTTGCAGGCAGACTCACATGGTGATGCTCAATGTCCCATCATTAATTGCCACTATTTTGTAATTGATATTGTATGATCAAAACCTGAATAATAACTTAAATTGTTTTCACAGTATGCACTGAGGTGTATAATAGCCTCATAAAATCTCTGTGTTGAAACTGAAGTAGAAGTAATGTAGACCCAAACTAATGTTCTGGCTCAATTTTAAAGCTAGTCCAGAATTTACTGATTAAAATATAACACTGCCTTTAAAGCCAAAAACATGTGCCCACTTGTTCAGTGGTAAAATATATGACTCAGATATGTAAGCTACAAAACAAATAAGCTGCAGGATATACAAGTAATGTGACTATGTCTGAAAATCAAGTTGAGTCATTTGGTAAATGTTGTCTAGAAATATATAATGTGATGTTGAACATATTTTTTTTATTTTCGTAGCTTCACTCATTTTAATATAGGGTAATTTAGTATAGTACATAAACAACAGAGATTGTCTATTCCATAGATATATATTCCATAGACTGTCACACAGATATGAATAACCAAATTCCTTGTGTTCAGCATGATTAAAACCAGGGGTGCTACGACTGGCCCCGAACCTCTTCTGAGATTATGGATAGAAACAGAGAAACCAGAAATGACTTCTCGCTCTCTTTATGTCCTCAGTTAAAAAAAGTCAGATGAAAAATGACTGATCCTGGTGACATCTACCTGACGCCTTACTAATGAAACCAGCAGAATTCACAAAACGTGCTGATACATCAGGAAAAGATTGTAGAATCAGATATCCTAACGAAAAATTGCGAGGTGTGAGGTGCTTCTTTTAACTGGGCCCAAGGATTCTGCTTTCATTCTCACAGACCTCTTTGAGGAGCTCCTCCCCTGTGATGATAACTTTCTTAGTGGTTTTATCCAGCAGATGAATATTTAAAGAGTATACACAGCCTTTATAGAAAAATGCTGAAACAAAAGCTGAGGTTTAACTGGATTTTCTCTGTGATTTCAGAAAGAGGGCCTGACTCAGCCGCCTGTAGCCGGTGCAGCTTTATAATCAGAGCATCATCAGCCCAAAGTAACTGACTCTGTCCAGCAGAAGAAAAGTTTAGAAGTTTGGGAGTAATGGTTTAATCTTTCAAGTTGTGTGCGCTAATAAGACTGTGAAATCCACTGATCTGACAGTTATTTTGATAAAATAGACCTTGAAAAAATACCGAAAGAGCTTTCTTAGAGCAACAATAAAAGACAATACACAAAATCACCCATCTCTGAACCAGGACAAAGGCTATAAATGGAGTAAATCACAGCTCTAATGCTTCTAAAGGGCTCTATGAAACCGAGGCTAATGAAGACATGTTGATTTAACGAGCCATGCCCCCATCTTGCATAGAGCTGAGCTGACTTTGCCAGATTAATGGGCACCTTACATAGCTCTAATGGCGAATAATTCAGCACATGGTAGTCTCTTCTTTCTCTTATTTTTATCTAATTGCTGTTGTTGCTGCATCCGGCATTGCTTACATCTTAGCACATCCATCACAGCAGAGCTTGTGATTGTGCAATTACATTTGAACATTCAGTTTAGCAGTTAGACTGCAAGTTATGGGAATGTTGTATTTTCATTATCCAAAAAAAAAACCCTGACTCCTGTATTGATGCAGTGCCCCCCTAAACCTGATGTCAGAAGAGTTTTTGGGCAGGCTTTAAGTCTTTTAGTGTGCAACTTCTACAAACTTTTGGAGGTGGTTTAAGCCATTCTGCACTGAAACTAGTTGGCAACACATCTGACAATTTCTTTCTTTTTGAACAATTTCTAAATACTGACAACCTGACATCATCGTCCACTTCACTGAGTTGACATCTGAAGGTCACATTTTCTGTGTTTAACTGAGATAATCTCTTTTAAGAAACATGGCTGACTTTTTCATGTCAATGATTAGGCAAAACCCTTTGTTACATTCAAATACAACAATTCCTTTCCATACACAACCAATGATTGTAAAGTGCTTGATTTTTACAATATTACTGATGTACTGTACAATTACTTGCAGCTACACTTTGATTGTGGCAGGGTTAGGCAAGGATACAGTGAAGGTTAGTCAGGTGGAACACTTTGGTGCAGTGGGTTAACACTGTGCTTATGGCTGAAACAAAAGATTAAAAGCATGAATGCAACCTCTGTCTCCAGTATCACTGTTGCCCATCAACTACTTTCTCTTTACCTAGATTACCACTTTTTGCTGTGGAACTGAACTTTGGCATTGGTTACTGTACAGAAATGTCTGCAGCAGATATTATTCCAACACATATTAGGCTGGTTTTTGGACAAATAATAAAGTTACAGTGTGTTATGTGCACTGTACATAATGAAGAACTGGAGACAACAGAGTATATACATTATGTACATTATGATTGAGGTGAGATCAACAGCAACATTTGCCCTGGGGTCCCTTAATAGGTTGATCCAGCCCTGATCTAAACCATTAATGTACCTGGAATATTGTTATAACAAGCTGCAGTTGTAGTGTAGCCTACAAATAGAGCTCAGTTATCACCACAGCAAGTAGATGCTACTGTTTTTCTCGCTAACAGTAAAAAAAAAAGATGTTTGCCCCATGTTAGCACACGTTGTATTCAGAGGAAGTGTATTTCTATCATTGCTGAAAGATAGTGACAAACAACAGCAACAACAGTAAGCCCCAGGGGATAGAAATGTGAAATTGATCAAACAAACACTATTATCGCCTGCCTAGACTCTGCTATTCATTTTTCTCTTCAGCTCTACAGTCTGGCACCCACTGTGAAACAAGGTGCTTTGCAGGTTTAAAACCATATAACAAAGGCAAATCTTGCCATCAACTGAAGGCTGATGTATCTCCTCTGGTGACATGACAAAGAGACTAATTGATACAGCATCTACAGCCTGTTGTTTGAAGCAAAAAAAATCATAGGATTAGAGACATGTATGATCAAATTATAGTTATGAGCACAGTGAAAAATCGGTGAGGAGGAGGTTAAAGAATGTCGAAGCAAGTTACTTGACATCACGTACTGTTGTAAGGAGTCTAACTTCATCACATTCACACACAAACAAGAACCTCACAGCTTTATCCATTCACCTTTGTTCCTGATCATTACTTGGTTTCAGTTTTGCACAAAGGGGTTTTGTAAATGGATATGTTGATGGCAATCTTGCTCTTACAAATACCAAATCTCTACCTCACAGGGAGTATATTAGAGAGAGAATAAATGAGACGCGGAGCGATGTGAAAGCTTCAGCAGTTGGTGATGAGATCATATTTTCTTAGCTACTAATAAAACACCTTGAAAAGAGTGTTTCATTGCATGAGTCAGAGTGTGCAAATGAGACGGAGGGTGTTATGATGACCATAATCAGCATTACAAAGCAATAAAGACTGATGCGTCAGTTACTAGATGAGAGAAATGGCAGCCGTGTGCTTTCACTACACGTGGTATCAACCAAGGATAGAGCTGTAAAAACTCTATTTGTGTTTTGTGTTTATAGCTCAGTATCAATCTGACCTGCTTCACTTGAAGGACACTGAAACTTTTTCTATGTGTGTGTTCATTAAGACTTTGGTATAAGATTGGAAACATATTCAGTTCTACTAGTGATCTGAGTCAAACGTGCACATGAGAGCATATTAATGAGGGAGCAGGAAACCCAGCTAAATGCAGCTATCTTTATTTGTGACTTACCGCCACAAGCTTTTTGTTCATGTATATATAAGCATCTTTATTCAAGGTAAAAACTCTAAAGATAATGAAGACTTAAAATAAACTAATATACTTAAACATAATACTACAAGCTTACAAAAAGTTCTAATACAAATGGAGCAACGTAGCTGCAGTTTCATGCTCTTAGTCGTCTGGAAGTTGAGTCATGGCAACTGGACTTCTTTCTTGCAAGGTTGAAACATTTCGCAATTCATCTGAATCGCTTCGTTGGTCTGAGGGAAGTTGGTTAGTGACCACAAATTTATCCTCCAGGTTGGTTTCACCTCACACCTGCCTTGAGGATGACTGAGAATCTTCACAGACTTACATCCAGTCCTAAATCACCTTGTAAGATAAAGCCCAAGACAGACCAAAGCAAAGGTCGGCAGTCCGTCAATGTCGGGCTGTCTGACATCTTAGGTTTTCCAGTATCCTGCTGTGCTTGCACTAGTTGGGGCCCCTGGTGGCCTGTGTGCCACAGACTGGCCCAGATGTAGGTAACATGAGGCCTTCTGCAGTTGACCTTCATTGTCGCTAGTTTCAACTTTGTCTTTGCAGAGCTAGAGGCGACCCAGCCCAACTGTTGCCTTGCACACACCACTTTTATTCAACAGTAGAAAATAACTACTAGGTGGCAGTGGTATGGATTCATGATTTAAAAGAAGGAAAACAGAAGAAGACTACAGATTTACAAATCATAAACAAAGCAGCAGCATTTCCTCTTTTCACACCACTCTTACTCACCACAGATGTTTTATAGTTACTTCTAATTGAGAATAATGTCTGGTTAGAAGTTGTACAGGGGTCCATTTCCCTTATCGGCCGATTTAACATGCTTAATCAGCTAAAAAGCCGCCAACAGGGGTCTGATTACTGCCAACTGTAAGTGTGGACACAACACAAACACTAGTCCAACAGAGGCTCACTGACAGCCTAACATTGGCACTAGCAATGTCTAACAGCTGTCAGCTTGGCCTCTCTGCCTTAATGCTGGACATTTTAATCGATTATACTAGATCATGAATAATGCTTGAGATGAGATCCATGGAGAAACTTTCTGTAGTTTACTTAAAGGTCGTACTAAATTCAATTCACATACAGTACTCTTTAAAAATACAGCTTTAAAAGCTGCTCTAGTCTTTATTTTTATAGTAACAAAAGATCAGATGTTTAACGTGAAAGGGGAGTCACACATTGATGAATTCACAAAGACGGATAAAAAAAGAAAAAAAAATGATTGAAGGAAATTGCCCATGACATACACTAGTGCTTCCTAAAAACATAGTATGAATAAGTTAATAACTGCACAAACTCCACAGAGTTTGACATTTATATGAGCATCATATAGTAAATTAATACACAAACTATGTTCTGTTGTCAGTGAGAAGTCAAATGATCTTGAGTAATATGATAAATCCTGTAATTCCTTCTGAACCGGTGCTGTTTGATTAGAGCCTGTCACCGTTAGCAACACTTCTGCCAATCATATCTAAGCATTACCACCAAACCAAATTAGCTTCAGAGTGTCCACCTGTCAATCAGTCCCAGCAGCGGAGGCTAAATGGGGATGAACTGCCAGACACTTTACACAAACAACTACGCAATCAATCAGTCACTTTGGGAATAATATGGCAACAGGGTAGTGGTGTCAAATCCATACTCTGATTTCACCTCAGAATATGTGCAAAATATAAGGAGATGTTACAATAAAAATAAATCCAAATATAATGAAAACAATATTATTTTATGATCCCAGCATGGAAGGAGACAAACATCAGACTGACTGTTTAAGTGCACACACAGGTGTGTACACAGCTACTCACATCAACTGTCAAAAAACAATTTTCAGCCACGTTTGAACTGCTCTGAACTAATCTATGTTTGCAGACACTGAGCTCTATGATAATCCCGGTAAATATGTGATGCAGCCTGATTCCCAGACAGACGTCTGACCACAGCCTGCAGACGTCAGGGCTGCTGGGAAATACTGCCTGTCTTCTCCTCCTTCCGTCCTCCCTCCATCACTCTCACATGCACACATTTACACACAGGCCAAACATTGACAAAAGCTTGTTCTGTCCCCTGGCTGTGTGAGTGTGCTTATCACAGTCCTTGGCAGTCGTTGCATGTCTGAATACACACCTCGCCTGTCAGATTTATATCTACACAAGGAGCTGTGTGTGTGTGTGTGTGTGTGCAGGTCATATTTCTTTCAAACGCACACATGTGCTAGCTGTAGGAATAGACCGCTCTCCTTTCAAGCAGCTTTGCATCATTGCCTGCATGTTGAACATGAGCTGCCACAATTCTGTTGTGTGTCAGGAGGAATCGCCAGACCTCTGACATCTGAAAGAAGCATCAACTTGCATGCGAAGGACCCTTTATACTGCAAACTGCACAAGTGAATCTGTAGTTGTCAGACTACACAGGCTTTCAGCATCTAAAAGCCAAAGAGGTCGAAATTGATGATCATGTAGAGGATTGACCTCTATTTCTACATAAATGTGACCTAAAATCAGATTTTCATTCAAGTGCTAAAAAAAGCAAACCCAAATAACCAGATGAGACAAGAACATCACACATATTTATTGTGGTAAATGATCCAATCTTAATCTTATTCTTGGCTGCTTTGCGTGAACTGCCTGGTTCAGGTCCTTCCACAGCATTTCTGTCAGGACTCTGAACCCACAATTCCAAAACATTGTAACGTTCAATCTTTCTTTGTTAGATTACTTGTTCCCCTGCTGCATGATTCATATTCTGTTCAGCTTCAGCTCACAGATGGATAACTTGAATGGATAACACTTTCCTTTTGGCTTGTCAAAAGGCAGCAAAGTTGATTCAAATCATGATACTGCCACCACCATGTTCTTATGCTAAAATGTGTTTGCTCAACACTTGTTGTTAAATCATTATATCATACATCATTCAATCATTATAGCTGCAAATAAATGAATGAACTGCAATTTCCTGGTTTTCTTCAAAAGTAAGTGAAACAGTGTTTTAATAACCGGTTGAACCATCTTTGGCAGTAATAACCTCAAGCAAACCTCACAGAGCTGCTTCAGCTCAGACATCTTCTTAGGACATTTGCTGTGAACAGCTCTCTTGAGGTCATTCCACAGATTTCTATTGGGTGGATTTTGTGCCTTTGAAGTCTTTCTGTAGTAGATTTACTGTGATGTTGAGGGTCATTATCCTGCTGCATCACACAGCCTTTTCTGAGCTCCAGCTTGCAGACAGCCACACTGAAATGATCTTGTAGGATAT
The DNA here is from genome assembly GCA_032353495.1 of Ctenopoma kingsleyae. NCBI lineage: Eukaryota > Metazoa > Chordata > Actinopteri > Anabantiformes > Anabantidae > Ctenopoma > Ctenopoma kingsleyae. The sequence continues at coordinate 14,985,143 of JAUBNQ010000010.1, read as the reverse complement.
CTTGATAAACTTGAGAATTCATTTCCCCCTACATAAAGGGAATCTGTGCAGATCCAGAGGCAGCAAAGCAGCCCCAAATTATGATGCTCCCTCCACCAAACTTCAGTGCTGGGATGATGTCCTGCCATGGATACAATGCCTCCTCAATGTTTTGCATATGGTTGACTCATGATTAGAGATGTTGACCAGCTCCAATGAATATGTTACTTGAGGGTTAATTTTCAGCTCATAAAGCATTCTGCGTTGTGGCTTTTGAGTGATCTTGGCTTCACACCCACTTCTATGAAGAGTAGTCGCAGGACTTAAGTGTCTCAATTTAGAGACAGTTTGTCTGTGGGCTGATGAATATCTAAACTCTTTCAGATTACTCTGTAAATGGTTCCAGCTACAGTAACTAATAATATTGCTCTTTCTATCATCTGCACAATTTATTTTTGTTTGTTTGTGACAAATCTGTGTACTTTTAGAACAACTGCTCACAAAACAAAACAAAACAGAAATGAAATTATGGATCTAAACAGAGATAAGTATGATCTATGTTCAAAGTGCCTCAGCTTTAGGAAGGTATTTGTGGTAATCCAAAGATGAAGTGCAGAAGGACAAGGCTCTGGAAGAAACTATAACTGGAATAGAGTTCTGTGTAAATTTTCTTAACTATTTTGCCCAGACGGTAGCACATACAGCTCTGGAAGACCAATGCAAAATTATAAGTTTCTCTGATTTTGCTATTTAAAGGTATATGTTTGAGTAAAAAATTAACATTTTTGTTTTATTCTATAAACTACTGACAACATAACTCCCAAATTCCAAATACAAATATTGTCA
>JAUBNQ010000010.1:14953410-14965828 GCA_032353495.1 Ctenopoma kingsleyae | reverse complement strand
TCGTTCATCTAGAGCATGTAGACAAAGAAGTGAGAGTGATTGAAAGAAGAGATATTTATATAGGTCTTAAATCAGTTTGTGGGCTTCAATAGAGAAATGAACAGAACTGAAGTGAACTCAACTCAACTATTTCCCTCATTGCACTGCAGATCAGGGGCGGATCGATCCAAAGATTGGATCAATACTAGCATGATGGGATTGACACTTTAGTGCGACTGTTCCATCAGAAAGTGGACTTGCATGTGCAAATTGCTACAACTCGCAAGCTTTGATTTGATATTCACTATTTGGGACTTTGGCAAACAATAGCTTCTGCTGGTCAGGCCTCACTGTAGTTCCTCAAAGGTTGTTCAGGTTTGTTCAGGCTTTATATTTGTACCATTTGTTAAACACTTTCTTCTCCTCTGAAATATATTCAAATCAAACATGGAACTCAAACATAACCTTGCTGGCGTGTTATTTATTTTTAATCAGCATGAAAGATCACATTATGAATTTCAGTGAAGCCCATCACAGGTGGGGAATCTAAGGCAAAGTATAAAAAACATTGGAATAAATGGAATAGGGAACAGCAGCAACACTTGGAGACACATTGAGATGACTTAATGGGAGATGTTTGTATTCACTGCGAGACTACAGTTGCTCCTCATTATCTCTTCAGACTCGAGGTGAAAACTTTTGCCTGTCAGAAGTTTGGAAAAAGTTGTTTCAAGCAACAGTAAAGCAACATTTTGAAAAGCAGAATAATTTCAGTGCAGTGAGATGTAAGTGCGTGTAAGTGTAGATGCAGTAAGATTGAAACATTAGCCTATCCAAAATGTCCTTGTTTCACATCAGTGGCCAGTTGCCTTTACTCAAGAGTTTCTTCATTTTGCACAGCAAATCAAATGAAGTCTCATGACAGCAGTTATTCCCTCCTCTGACTGGATATGTGGCACACAAAAAGAACTTTCTTTCAGGTTTAAACTCCTTAATCTGTAAATCACATCTTGTTGAACTCTATAATCCAGAGTTTCCTTCCTGGCACTAAGTGGAATCATAACTGAATCACATTTTTCCCTCCCTCAAACACATCAAAAATGTACCAGAAAAGAAACTTTCAGTACAACTGCTGTGTTCTCATCTTAGCAAAGGGGAATCAGTGCTCTTACAGCGTTTTGCACATACTTCAGTTAGAAAGAGAATTCTGAATTATTTCAGTTTCCACTTTACTTCTTTTCTCCTGGAGAATACATCAGTGAGACTGGTAGTGGAGGAAGCCTTGTGCTACACGGCTTTCAATTAAAGGATTATCAGTTAATTCTGCAGTTTCCTTCAGCTCTATGGAGTTTTATTGGAGCTCTATGGAGTTGTTATTGGATATCAATGGCTACCAAGAAAGACAACTGCAAAGAAATGTCAGTGTGGCTTCATTTGCTACAACAATTTTAGAAATTGATAGAAATTTATAAATTCATATTCCTTATTTTTCCAATTTCATTGTAAGGCACTGATCTAATGACGTTCTCTTAAATACAGTACATTCAAATTGTCACTTGGCACCATCGCTTGAGATCACTCAAGGTAGCAAAATGGTGCACCAGAAGAAATTCAATTCAGTTGACTAGACATTAATGTCAAAATTAGTGTGGTTTGCCCTCACTTCATTTGTTTGTTACGCTCTTGTCATTGTTAACTGCTGCTCAGTTGTCCCATAAACCCATGTGTTTATTTAATGTGGTTATTTTAAAAAATGACATCATTCAAAGGTACCAAAAAGCTCCAAGTCTTGAGGGATGTTAGGCAGAGCTTCACTTGTGACAGCGCCAAGGTATCTCAGTGACTTTACCTTTATCGGCCTGTTGTCACCCCTTGATGCTCAAACACACAAAAAATGAAATGTGAGAACTTCTACAGTCTCTGTCTTTTTGTCCTTGTCCCTGTTTCAAAGTCACTGTCACTTGCCGCTATTCTCTCCTCCTCCCTCCTTCAACCTGTCATCTGCATCAGTCTCTCCCCACACTCAGGGTGACAGGTCGCCTCCTTGTTGCTTTATACTTCCTCCTCACCAATTCCCCAGCTCTGTCTGGGGAAGTGGCTTCCCACATCACATCATCACCTCTGGATCACGCTACTTCTCTTCTACCCCCTCTGCATTTTCCACCGCCTCCTTCTCTCCTCACCGCACCGTGTAGTTCTGACTTTAAAGGCCCAAGAATGATGCGAAAGACTTAACAGCAGTCTAAGCCAAAGTGACAGTTCGGTGTCACCGCCGGGCGTGAAGTCCGTTTGAGAAATGTCAAACTGTTATATATGAAGGTGGTTACCAGCGGGCTGAGTGTGAACATAATGGATGACTGGCTTCGGGCGCCGTCTGCGAGCTGTCGAGCTGTCCGGCTCAAACGTTGCCCTGTGCGTTGGCCTGAATTAGATTCAAAAGTTGAGGCACCCGTTTGTCTGTGTGGCTTAGAACTGCTATTTCAAGTTTCTTTTTTTTATTTGGTTCATCTTCACCTCTGCACTCCGCCTGAAGCAAAGTAATACTGGAGTTTAAGACTGAGTCACAGTGTAATGACTTCTCTGCTCAGACAGATTTTACTGCTCAAATAGCAAAACAAGGTACCACATATTGATAAAAGAGGCACGTTTAAATTTTCTGACAGTTCTAAACATTACTGCTCATTGATTAAAGTTTTTGCAGGAATGTTAGTTTTGGGTTATCGTGCACAATCTGTTAATGCTTGGAGAAATTATAGAGAAAATCTATGCATAAGCTTCCACATGACATGATAATTGATAACGTGGCCAATTTGTGTAATCTTATTTTTATGTTCATTTCACAACAGGATATAGTCATAATATTACATATGAACTGCTAAATTAATTTTAACATTGATGCATTGGATTTGTCCAATTACTGCTGACGAGACATTTACAGTATTACGTTACTGTCATTTTGTGCAAACATTAGCATGCTTATTGGCTAATTTGTTAACTTTTAGCTACATCTATGCCAGTCCAGTTAAATGTTGAATCTTTTCATGCTACTTTTTTTTTTTTCCAGCAAATAACCTTCTCTCATTTAAGCAAGAATATAAAGCTGCTTTCAGATGTGCACTGGAATCCTGAACTTCTCTAGACTTTACTGACGTGTGCTGCATGTGGGAAAACAAATACCCAGACTTTATCCCGTGAAAACGGTTTAAGATTCTTACAGTCATAAAAAGCTTCAGCTTGCTGAAATAACAACATTGCAAGATGCTAGTGGAGCTGCACATGCAGCTTTTGGAGACTTCTGTATTCAGTCTCTGTGTGAGCATTTTTCAGCCTTTGTTTGATAGACAGCAGAAGGAAGACAGTAACCATGAGGGGGGAGTGAGAGAGAGAGAGAGAGAGAGAGAGAGAGCATGTGACATAAAACAAAGGTCCACAGCCGGACTTGAATTGGGGATGTTATGGTTACGTGGCATCCGCACAAACTATTACCATAGAAAATGACTGGCCTTATGTTTTAATATGATTCATTAGCCCTACAACTTAAGTCATTAAGTCATTACTTACAACTTATAAATCCTTTATACAGACTGCCTTAGTAGAAAGTCAGTCAAAGAAGAAGCCATTGATTCCTGTAGCTCTGGAAAGGGATGAAGTAGAGAACACTGAGCAGTCTGTTTATTTTTAATAAAAAGCAAATATTGTCTTAAGTGGTGCCGGTCGTTATATTGATTTGGATTTGGCTTCAGCCGACCTCAGCACAAGAATAATAATGATTTTCTTTTTTTTTTTTTTGCTTTTTCTGATATCACCATGGTGACCATCTGTTTCAGGTAACTCCAATTTAGTTCTGTCAATCTTTACAGTCAAGGTCAAGGTTTGATATAGATAAATGTGTGCAGGAGCCACAGTACGGAACTGTACCCTAACCTTTCCTTTACCTTCAACCAAGTCATTACTCTAAAGTCCCCACAATATAAGCTGTGTGTGTTTTACACATATCGGTCCGCAAAATGTAAATAACACTGCACACACACACAACCTCAGTAACAACCTCTGACATCATTATATCTAGTTATACTGTATCATCTAGTGGACAGATTATTCTAAGCACATCACCCTGAAAATGACACACACACACACACAAACACATTTCCTCCCTGGGCATACAGATAGCTGGGAACTAACGAGGGGCATGCGGAAAGCTGACGAACATACAGAGAAAAAGAAGAGGGGTAAAGAGAGAGAATGCAGATGATTGACACGATGAGGCGGAGGAAAGTGAGAGGTAGTGAAAAAAAGGTGCAAAGATAAAGAGAGAATAAGTGAAGGAAATGAGAAAACATATAGAAAGAGAGGTATAAGGAAGATACAATAAAAAAATGTTGATACATTATAGTCCATACTGCAGCACCTTTGCAGTAGTATACAGATGCTCAATTATATAACTTCAGTCTTAATATTGATAACTGAGCTAATGAAGATCCTGGTCCAGCTGTTCTTGGTGTGAACCTAACCTGGGAAACTATCATTTGTTATCTAGGCCTCTGAACCTCTCTCGACTTCATATCAGTGACCTCTCGCTGTACTTTCCCAGGAGCCTAAACATGAAAACTAGTGTTTATGCTTCTCCTACAGCTGCTACATGTTTGCGCTCTCAAATCAAAGTGGGAAAACGACTTCAAAATCAAGATGGTTCTAATGCGGCAGACATGGATTTTGCCGAGGAGACGGCAGCAAATGTAGCAGAGTTTGTAGATACAGCTGTCATGGGGGCTGTTCAGGCTGTCTGCTCCAGGCTTTGGGAGAAGACAGCCCTGTCTGATTTACACACACATACTGTAGATACACATAGTGGTAACCTGAGCCAGGCTCTGAAGCTGACTCTTAAGTATGTGTGTGTTTCTGAGACAGGATCCACTATTTAGTACGCCACATGCGGCGCTGATGGACAAGTGTCTTTCTACTTCTGCCAACTTCTTCACTCTGGTTTCTAAGAACAGAATTTGGAGTGTGTTTGTTAGCTTAAAGCTGGATTTATACTTCACAGTGTGTGGTGTTCCCACAAAGGGATGGGCTTCAATAGCCCTTTATTGAATTTAAATCCAGCATCCAAATCCCTTCACTTTAGTTTTACCTTTGAACATGTGCAAGTAACTAAAGGCTAAAGTACCAATTCAAGCTCTCTAATCACCTTTTGCTGACTGATGATGGAAAATGCTACAGTATTTGTGGGTTAGGTTGGTTAAGCAGTTCATGAATGTCAGGGTCATTTATTTAATTTTATTCAGTCAGTATCGCCAACTAGTTGTCTAAAGAGTCCTGCTTTGTCAAAAAGCCTTAGACTGCACAACCAAATATTCCCAACATTGGGACAGAGGTGGGCTGGGTGAACATCCCTCAGATGCAGTACTTACAGAATTTAACAAATAAAATATAATGAACTCAAAGATTTCTATTTCAGAAGAGTGTTCCAAATTAAAACAAAGACACAAATGAAAATATTGTAAAATGAAAATAATGATGAAAATTCACAGAAGTTAAATGCATTGTCAATGTATTGCTGGTATGTATGTTTTATAATGTCCAAAAAGTGACATTATAATGATTTTGACATAGTAATAGAGAGCATTGCTCACTAAGCCTTTTTTTTCCTTCTATTCTGTTCCTCAAGTCACAGGCAGTTTCTCTAAGCGACAAGCGACACTGGTCTCCTATATTGGGTGCCATAATCGCACCATAATGCACTTTGTCAATCCCTACACCGTCCCCAGTTCTACAAGAGCATTTTAGTTAGAGCCACAGAGGGACAAATTGACAAAGCCGAGAGGAATATGAAGTATCACTGTATCTGCGTGACGGGGAAAATTGGCAATTTTCAAAGCTCCGATTCAGAAGACAAAGTACCACATGTGCAGCGGATGTATTTTTTTTTTAAATGCAGATCAGGTTGGATAGATGGGAATAAGCTGGGAAATCCTTTCCAATAGATGTACAGCCATGTAGAATAGGCCACCGTGATGAGCCTGATATGACAAACTAGACTGTTTCCACTTTCAACACATTCAAATGCGATTTCAAAATAAAATAATATCTGTTTGTCGCTATTCAAGGTAGTGAAGCAAGTTCTCAGGCAGCCATCAGCTGTTTGTCTGAAAACACACTGACAGCTTGGCTTGGCAGCTGACTGACTGGTCATGTTTTGAGCTGTCAGTGTTCACATTTTTATCTAATGTGGCTTTGATACTTGCTGTGAAACCAATTGGGACAGATGACAGGGAAAGATGCCTTCAAACCTTCTATCCAGTATGTGTTTGGTAAGTCTTTTCCAGGACAGAACCTCACACACAGGAAGAAAGCTTTCCCTCCCTGCTCCGCTACAATCTTGTACCATCTTCTATGCTCCATCACGCTTTCCACAGCCCTTCAGGTATTAATTATTTTAATTTGATAATGAATAAATAAGCTGCAAAATGTAGCAAAAAACGCTGAGATTCTTGGATTGGTTTGAAGGGTAAACCTTACTTTTTTGAAGTGGTGCTATTAAATGACAGGATCATGGGAGGCTTTGACAAAACCTCTCTACATTAACAATTTGGAGCATATTTCTGATAAAAAAAATATTCAAAAAAAGTTATATAATGTTGTTTTAACTAATTGAAAAAAAAGTCACAATCCATTAATTGATATCCCTTTATTCTGTAAAGTTTGTATTCTACTCAGAAAGTGGAATACTAGTTAGCCTAGTGTGTCATACTGTATTATAAAGTGCTCTATATATAAAGTTTATTATTATTAATATTACTATTATTATTAACTGAACACTGATGTTTGCCTCTCTGTTTTAACAAGCCCACACAGCGCTGACTGTCAAGTATTAGAATTATAAGATTTGACAGTACCAGTGGTTGTTTTAAATTAGTTTTTCACTCTATAAGTAGAAACTGAAAGGCTAACTAATTCTGCTTGCTTTTTATTTCAACAATAGCTGTGTCATAAGCAGTTTCTGCTAACACAACATTGTATTTTTTGCAGACTTTAATGGCTCCAGATATGGCAATAGCAAATGACCATACTGTGAAAACTTTCATTACCTTCTAACTTAAGCACCTGTGCAGCCAGATGTGAGTGGCAAAGAGAACCTCGTTTAAACCCTAAAACCTGTAAAGTTACATAAAAGTAACCCTGTTTTTACATATTCATTTAGGGTATATAGAGCCACCTGTGTGCTAATTTTTATTATTTAGTGTGACATAAAAGAATGTGGATTATTGCTGCAGAAGTCACACTGTGAAAGTACAGTAGATGTAATCCCAGCACTGACACTCTTTCTTCTGCGATTGTCTCTATCTGCTTTGTATCTATGCCAGGAGCCATATCTTACTCCCAGCTTGCCTTGGGTGTCACAGCAAGTACGGCTTGGCAAATTTATCAATTTATATTCAGTGCCGCTTGCAGTCAAAAGAAGAAGAAAAAGATCAATTTTCCAGTTTTAGATCGTGGCTTTCATCACTTTTCTCTCCCCCCTTCTGTCTGTCTCTTTCTCTGCCTTATCCTGAATTTCTTTTCCCCACCCTCTCTTGCAATGGAATTGGGGAAAGATAAGTGAAAAATTGAGAAAAAGAAGCTGTGAGATGGCAAAAGGGAGCAGAGAGGAGAGATTCTGAATGGTGGAATCAGCTTGAAGTGTGGTTCAGAGTGCATGTGTGCATGTACAGTATGTATCTAAGAACGAGAGCAAGACAGGAACAGTAGTGATAATGTTTATTCCAGTATTTTGTAATATCACTAGTGTTAAATATATTTCACAATACGGAGTAATTTGCATTCTTTTAACATATAGTATCCTCTCTTTGTTTGCTCTCTAATGCAATATGCAATTATTATAAAACTCCACTCAATGATAGAAGTTCTGCTTTAAACAAAAACTACGTTAACTTTCATGAACTGTCCCTTTAATAGGGAGCTCCATTTACTTCCATTTTACTGTAACATGGTGTGAAAGTGTCACTGGTTATGACATTGTTGTAGTGATACGTATAGTCACAGCATAACTTCACCAAAAATCACATTTTTTCCACAACCTAATTAAATAAATTAAAAAAAACCACAACATAGCAGAAAGTAGCAGCAAATTCAAAGTAACCTCGCTAAGATGGGAATGCTACAGTGAACAGTAGTGTTTTCAGCCTTGATTTAAACAAGTGAACAGTTTGAGCAGACTATTCAGATTAGTTTTTCCATAGTTGAGGGGCATAGAAACTAAAAGCTGCTTCACCTTTGTTTGGTTCTGATCCTGTGAACAACAAGTAAGCTTCTCCTAGTTTACCTCAATTGTCTTGGTGCTTCATACTTCATCAGAGTAGGTCTGTATTTGTCTGACATGTAACACCACATGTACTTTTTGTTCACTCAGATTCATATGTTCCAAGTTCCTGGAAAAATGACTGCCCGAAGAGAATTTAATATGATTTTGGCCCTGTCGATGGAAAGTGTGGGTCTGGTAGAGGTGTAAGAGATGTAAACATTCACGCATGTGGAGCAGTTTGAACAGTATGTTGCAGATTAGCAGCTGGCACACATATTATTAAAGGACTTAAAGGACCCATATTCTAGAACCGGTTAAAATGATCAATAAAACCAGTTTGCAGATAGTTTGAAGCCATGTATGAAGACTCAGAATCCTGGTAAAATGCACAGCCCCCGCAGGACAGGGTGGGAATAGGACCAGAGATAAAAACAGACTTCCCACAACAAAAGTTAAAAAGCTCATTAAAACGTTGTTTTGTCAGTTCTGACTGCTGTCGGGTTGTGTCATTAGAGCCTATGTACAATCAGTCGGTTAATAGAGAATGGAAGTGTATTCAGCTGTCCTGGAGTTTATCCATGATCGCAGACGCAGATAACACCTGGGAGACAGTGGGTCACAGCATATTAAAAGCTTTTTCTTATATTGGAGTCTCCCAAAATGAAATGTCATTGGAGAGAACAGAGGTTGTGGAGAAGGTGGTTGTGTGTTCCCATGGCGAGAGTGTGCATTGGTTCCCTCATATATTTAGGGGGTTGGCTGCGGGAACAACATTCAATTAACTCACATCTTTCTCCAATCCATCTATATCTTTTTATTTCTCTGATCTACTAGTCTCACCACGCTCCCTGTTTAGCACCATGCCTGCTATTGTCTCACCTTACAGTGATATGACTTATATGGCTCTCAACTTTCAGCAGCATGAGCGTATTCATTCACAGTGCCATTGAACAGAAAGGCACTGGCCCCTCACCGCCAGAAGCAACCTTAACCCAGACCAGATGTGCCTGCTCCTGGACTTGTGCTTGAACACCACTTATTTCACCTACAAAGGCGACTTCTACAGACAGAGACTGTGCCATGGGCTCTCCAGTGTCACCTATTGTTGCCAACCTGTACATGGAATAAGTGGAGGAGAAAGCACTCAACTCCTTCCCAGGGACGGCACCAACCCACTGGTTCAGGTATGTGGATGACACCTGGGTGAAGATCAAGAGCCAGGAGCTACAGGCCTTCACAGATCACATTAACTCAGTGGACACAAACATACAATTCACCAGGGAGGACTCCAAAGATAACGTCTGGCTTCCCTGAACTGTGTAGTTATCATTGGGACTGATAGAAAGCTGGATATAAAAGTTCACAGAAAACCCACCCACACCGACCAGTATCTATTGTCACTCACATCACCCACTACAACACAAATTATGAGTGATCAGGACTCTGTACCATAGAGCAGAGAACATTCCCACCACCACAGAAGCCAAAAATAAGGAAGACAGGCATCTGAAGACAGCTCTTAAAACCTGTGGATATCCCAAGTGGGCCTTTAACAAGGCAGGATCTTCCACCAGGAAAAGGACCACAGAACAACCTGAATCATTCCATACATGGCTGGTGTGTCTGAAAGACTGAAAAGGATTTTTGGAAAACACCACATACCTGTCCACATCAAACCCACTAACACACTGAGACAGAGACTTGTCCATCCCAAAGACCGGATACCAAAACAAAAGAAGAGCAATGTAGTGTATGCTGTCCAGTGCAGTGAAGAGTGCTCCGAGCTGTACATTGGGGAAACCAAACAGCCGCTACACAGGAGGATGGCCCAGCACAGAAGGAGCAACACCTCAGGGCCAGAATCAGCTGTGTACCTAAATCTGAAGGACAGAGGACATTTTTGACTCATTTGTGGACCAAAATGTACAAATATTGGACAGAGAAGACAGTCAGACACAACTTATCGTCAACCTACCATGCTGCCTATCAGGCCCAATTCACATGTTCACCAGGTCGGTCACACTTAACGACACACTTAATGGGGGCAGGAGGAGCTGCCAGGGGTGGGGCTGTTACATCTACCCACACCCCTCCCCTGCCTTTGTTTCACTTAACGGAGTCTACTCAAGGTAGGTGTGAGGTGAAACCAACCTGGAGGATAAATTTGTCACTGGCCAACTTCCCTCAGATTGACACAGCTCTGTGGATGCAGAGCTGATGATCAACAGTTGATCAGTGTCTAGCCATCAGTGTGCATCTCTTGCCCTAGTTTTTGCATTAACGCTGACTACAGTTAGCACTAGTCAGATTATTTTAGGTGGCTTTTCAGCCCACCCCACCGGTTCAGCTTAGCAATGCATGAGAAGAGAAACGGAGGGCAACACCAGAAAAGAAGGTCTGACAGCGTCATTGCCATTTGCAACACCCTTTCTGACATTTTCCTGATTAGGAGTAACTCTAAATCATCTGCGGCAAGCCAGAGTGGTATGAAAGTAGTAAGCGAACGCTGCTTGTTAACGATTTGTTTATTTCTACTGTGTATTGGTAGTCCTAGGTCTTCCAAGTTGTCTATACAATAATAACTATACATTAATAACAAGTACAGACTACTGCCACCTGGTAGTGTGGAGGGGTATTTCCTCTGATGCAGGCCCCGCTGCCCTTAGTCCCATGTAAGGAAAACATATGAGGAGAGAGGAACACAAAAACACATTTGGAGTGAAATGACACATACTTTCCTCTGAGCAGTTATTTGGAGTGATGAAGATGGCACAGGTTAAGAGCTTTATTTACTTTGGAGTATCTAAAATGTCAGCTGTGAAATATTTCTATATATTTTCCATAAACAAACTGATTCACAAGCATCCTCACATTGTTTATAAAAACTGTCTGTTGTCGTAAAAAGACACATCAAACCACAGTCTTTAATATTACTGCCAGGATCCTTTTTAGGCATAGGCCCACATGGGCAGTCGCCTAGGTTCCAACAGCTGGAGGGGCATGAAAAAAGGAGGAAAAATACTTGTAATTCCTCCTGATCTATTTTTGAAAGTCTCTCACTCACATCCAGGGCGTCTTTTACATTGTTAAAAAAAAACATTGTTTCACAGACCAGAGAGGAGACTACAGACAGAATGTGGAACGGCACTCAGCTGGGGCCTGAATCTCATTAAAACCCCTTTCATTTTCAGTGCTATAACAGCAGCAGCGAACAAAGCAAACAGTTGGTCCTTTTACATCTGTCTCAGTGATATTTAGCAGGTGAACACACCTCTGCAGAGCTGCTGTTAGTTTGCTGAGGTTAATGAGTGCCAGATAAATCCTGTCCAGAATTTCTTGCTACAAAAGATTAACAATGTCTAATTAATGAAAAAAATACAATATGGTGAGGACAGCCCTAAGTGAAAGGCAATTTTAATGTTTTAATGTCTTATTTATCTTCATGAAAAACTCAGACCCTGCTGCTTCATTGACAGCCTACATCAGGGGTCACCAACTGGTGGACCGCAGTACGGATCCGGACCCAGACTCTGTCCTGTTCGGATCCAGAGCCGGGCCCAACTTGTCATTAAGTTTTAGTCCGTTTTGGCAGAGATTATATTTTCTCTTTACTCTTTTCTGACAGTGTTTCTACACCACTACTCACCAAAAGGCTCATCCTACTTGTCTCTGATTGGCCAGTACTCGTTACCTTTGTGGTTTAAGCATGAGGACTGAGATTGGTCCAGGTGAGTGCAAGAATCAGCCAATCACAGACAGAGTAAGGCGGGCCTTCACTGAACAGAGATGCGGAAATAAACAACGGCAGTCAGCAACACAGAAACATATGAAGGAGAGAGAAGATGAGAGAGAGATATGACGTGTGCTAAACAGTGAAGATTGATACTGACATCCAGACTTTTAATCCCGAATGGACCACGGTGTTTATCTTCATCCTTCCTGTAGGAATCTTGAAACCACTGCATCTCCTGTGCTCTGAGATCTGCTCTCAGTGGTTAAAAGTGGGAACATGAAACACCACGATGTAACTAAACACAGAATCACATCTGAGAAACATTATTCGCTAAATTTGACGGTTAGGTTACAGAAAATAAGCGATCTTAAAGTAAACTACGATCAGTCAACAAGGATTTTAAC
>JAUBNQ010000010.1:14902687-14916902 GCA_032353495.1 Ctenopoma kingsleyae | reverse complement strand
GACTCTGAGCTCTAAAAAAATCAATTTTTAAAATCATGTGATAGATCTATCTCTGGCTTCTGTATTTTTAATGTGAAAACCACTCCTTCTTTTTACAGATACCTGCTTCACAATTTTTAACTGTTTCAAGACTAACAATACGTTTCCAATATGAAGGAGAAAAGGTCCACAAGTAAATAATTTTAAGGCAATCCAGGATCTGATATGGTTTGGAAATTAGCACACATATGTACACGGTTGGCTAATTATTTCAGCAGTCACATGCAAAGCTGGTTCCTAGAGATCAAAAAGGGTCACAAAGACTTCTTTCATCTGACCATTAACATATTTAGAAATGCTTTCCACCCAGACCGCCTTTTATCCATTTTGGACTTTGGGTCCAAATGTAATGCAAATTGATAAGAGCAGTTTCTGATTTAATCACATCTTTTTTCTTTGATTTGTTACCACATCAGTGAAAATGTTTCTATTAGGCACTCTCTAACCCAACAATTCTTGTTTGTCAGATCCATCTGACCATTACAAAACAAAAACAGGTGATTTCTCATATAGCACCACTGTGATTAAGGTTTGGTTAATTTTAAGCAGCTAAAACTGTTCAGTTAAGGCTAGGAAAAGTTCTTCTTCATCCAGCCCTAAGGGCAATGACACACCAAGCTGACATCAGAAAACTAGAAGTGGCTAGACTGAAGGTTGAATCACCTCACTCACCTTTGTCTGGGCCAAAATTCACCAAACAACTAGAACTACTCCATTGCGGTTGTATGCATCTACTAACTAGTAATGTTGTAGTTTACATGCATGTCAGTGGATGTTTGCTCCAGATGTAATAAAATTCCTTCCAGGCGTTTCTGAGATGTAGCATTAATGAGAATAGACGTAGATGAGGTAACAGTGAACTTGACCTTTGTGGACCTTGACCCCCAGTACAATTTGTGCCAAATTTGAAGAATTTTACTCGAGACATCACTGAGACATCAGATTCATAACAAAAATAGGAAGAACTTGAAGTGACTGTGACTTTCACCTTTGGCCAGTAAAATCTAAACAGTTCACCTGTCCATGTGGACAGATGTGCCAAATTTGACGAAATTCCCTCCATTCCTAACATATCAGTTCACAAGGATTGAATGAATCACCTTTGGCCACCTGCACATGTTGCGTTCACAAGAATTAGCTGCATGAACTGGATGACCATGAAGTCAATGTGATCCTGACCTTTGGTCACCAAAATTTAATCAGTTCATCACTGAGACTAAGTTGACAGTTGTTCCAAATTTGAAGGAATTCCCTCCAAGCTTTTCTTAGACGTTGCATTTACCAAGATCCAACATTGGGTCGTCAGTGAACCCAACAGATCAATGGACAACTGTCAGCTTGGTGTATCCTGGCCTCAAAGTGCACTTCTTGAAGAAAGTCAGTGACAGATACAGACCAGCTTGGATGTTCTCAGAACTACATAGATCTCTGCTCTACATCTGCCCCAAGGCATCAAATAAACTTTGTTGCCATAAGGCTCTATAAAAACATAGCAAATATGGTATAGTTGAAGTCAGGCAAAGAGTATGGTATCAGCATGTTAACTAAGTTGTCTCTGATTAGTATTTATCTCTTAATTTCCACACCAAAGCTTTTTCCACCTTACCTACAGTCATTCACTACATCAGAACGCTCACACTGATGTCTTCTTTTTCTGGATCTTTTGGCAGGGTTTTGATTTCACAATCTGAGCCAGGGGCTGTACTGACAGTCTCACTCTGTCCCCGAACTTGCACAGCTCCCTGAGGACTGTCCGCCAGATTTCAAAGACAACTCCAACAAACCCTGATCTCAGCTCACCCACTGCCACTCAGGTATACACACATCCCTCTCCAAACACACATACAAACTAAAGGGCTGGGCTGATGCACACACAGCAACAAAGGCTCAACCTACTGAGTAACATATGCTTGTAGCAGCTGAAGTTGTGTTTGTAATTGTTCAATATTTTCCTCGTTGTCCTGGCCTTGTAGGTACAATTTAAGTATAGAAGCATAAAACACATACACACACAGACACTCTCTCTCCCTGAGTGCCCTCTCCATCACTCTGCCTCTCTTAGTTAGGGCTGAAGAGGCTTTTTGTAGCCTTGAAATAAGAAGCCTTTCACAGCATGGCTGACAGAGAGCACCCATGAGGGAGGCTGGATGGGTCCGGGCTGAGTGCAAGGTGAGAGGACCGTGGGCCGACATGCCCAGGGTGTCTGATTGGATTAGGCTGTGGTTAGAAGCATGTTGGCGGGGGTCGCTGAGAGGTGAATTCACCAAGCTCTGGGGAAGGATGTAGCAACCCAGCATAGGTAGGATGTCACGGCAAGAACGGCCTGGCACACTGGCACGTAGCCAGATATGGAGAGGCTGAACACAGGGTAAGGGTTGGGTAGAATTTTGTCAGCCCATAAAGCAGCACATGAAGGAGTGGTTGTAGCTGGTATTTAAGCTGTATTAACATGCTTAACATTCTGCTATATCTGTTACAGTAGCTGCGGGTACACTGTAAGACATTGTGCCCAAGCTGTAGAGTCCTTGTTTCGTGCACTCCATGAAATGCATCTTAAAAAACTGTAACTTGTACTTGAGTCGATTTAGGCGGTGCCAGGATGGGGCTAAATAGGGCTATAGCCCCACCAAGCATTACAGCATCCCCACCATAAATCATCCGATGTCCCTCATACACAATCATGTGTCTTCCATATGCCATGTTTCCCCCATTCCTCCTATTACCTGTCCAATAGGCCGCCCAGTTACTATAGCAACCTAGGAGTGCAAGTGACCTGCACTATACTCACATTACTGCACTGCCTACATCTTCATTTACATGACCAGTCCTCATGACTCTCCACACTGCATTGTGGAATTATATCCTGCTAAACAACGGATGGGATTTACTTCTTGGTCAGGACTTCTGTCAAACATATATCCTATACAAAAGGCATGTAATATCTTCAAATGGAATTTTAAATGCCATGCATTGGCATAGGCCATATATGTCCAAAGTCCGGCCCCAGATTTTATATAGCCCACAGCTTCAGTTTTATAATGTGTTATTTATGACCAGGGACGGACTGCGACAACAAAATCGTCCCATGCATTTTGGCCTAGGCCAGACCACTGGGTGAACACAAAGTTAATATGATCTTGATCTTTGACCTTTGATCACACACACATTTTAAACACCACCATGACGTGGGTCACCATGACTAGAGTCCCAGGCTTGCATCCTGGCCATGACAGACAGATACATGCGTTTATCAACTGTCACACCAACACAGAGCCAACAGGCAACAAATAGCTTTTGATATTTGTTCAGTCCTGTTTGGCTGACACTTCGTTACATAGTCATTTGACAATGATAATAGTGACAATGAAAAGTACATTTGCATGTAACTTTTACTGTTAAAAAAATGTCTGAAGGGACCATTGGCCCATGTGAATCTTTATATTACCAGATCTGGCCCTTTTTAAACAAGTTTGGACACAATTATTAGTATAATTAACATCTCTACAGCACCACCATTTAATATTAAAGCCCTCCATTTAGCCCCAGTTAGAAAATATCTCTCATGTCCCCTACACTGTAGTGGTGTACATTTTAACACAGAATGAGGGCTGTACATCTACATCTGAGTTCTTACAGTGTACTCAGGTTCTGGGTGAAATTTAAATTATTATAATTTTGAATTTCTTGCTTCATCATAGGATGATTTTGCTAGCATCGACTTTACACGAGTCACAACTTGAAATTTAATGAATAGTATAAAAACAAAACATTAATGAGGTTTAATGTGCCAATGCCTGCATTTTCATCTTTCATCTTTACACATCCACATCACTTCAGTGTGCGCTGCTGTCTCTGCTGTCTCCTCTCTCTCTGTGTCTGCTCCAGTTTCTCTCTCATCTGTGACTCGTTTTATTAGAGTTAATATTCTTTCTTTTCTTCCTCACGTCACCAACCGCCTCTATGTTTAGGAGTCATTGGAGAGTTGGGTCTGGCCATTGAGGGGTGGGGACTGCGCCGTGGTCACAGGCCAGACAAACTGGAGAATATCATGACAGCAGAGGTTTATATGACAAAGTGTAGTGCTGAAGGCTTAACAGGCTGCAGATGTAACACACACGCAATATGAACACACAAACCTAAACTTTGAGCTTGACACATGCAATAATCTATGATAAAGAAGTAATGCCGACTGAAGTTATGTTAAGTTATATGCTTAAGGTAGCTAAGGTAGCAAAGTGGTTTGTTCTGTACTGACAAAGAATGGTAGCAGTTTGAAAAGGTGTGGATATGGATATCTAAAGTTTAATTAGAGCAACAGTTTTGTTAGTACCAACAATTAAACATGGTGTCCCAGGCAGGATGCCAAGTCAATGTCCCAGTATTAATGTCCTGCATAGAGTAAAACAGAGGGCCTAAACAAGAAAAACTCAAAACACCTCTGTCATGGAGCCAGATTTAAAAGGACTTTGAGCTTGTTAAAAAGGACAGCACTTGTCGTCGCGATTGTTGTACGTTTTGTGTCATTCGGCCCGTCTTGTGGTAATTCATTTTGACACTGGCGCTTCAAAATTGACAATGTTTGAAGAATAACACCTGAGGTGATAAGCTGTGATGGTCTGAGGCTGAGGGAATAGAGGATACGCACATAAAGCTTAGACTGATATCAAGGCTCATTACTGGGCTTTTTACAAATGAGATGATTGTCTGTCACCAGCATAGACATGCAGGTGTTCAATTTTCAGTGACAGCTGTATAGAATTGACTCGCTTGGCTTTTAGCCACTCTTTGAGTTAACATGTTATTATATAATCTGTCCTTCACGTTAAATGTGAATAGTTTTCAGATAGTGTGCAGGATGAAGAACATTCTTTTAACCGCTGAACCGAACAGCTGGGATTCTCCAAACTTTCTCCGCCAGCTCTGATATTTTGTCAAGATTTTTTTATGCAAGTTGCAGCAAGTAACACG
Source organism: Ctenopoma kingsleyae (assembly GCA_032353495.1). Lineage (NCBI taxonomy): Eukaryota > Metazoa > Chordata > Actinopteri > Anabantiformes > Anabantidae > Ctenopoma > Ctenopoma kingsleyae. The sequence goes on along the minus strand of JAUBNQ010000010.1, from coordinate 14,911,895 downwards.
AAGCTCACTTCCGGTAAAGTTGTAGTTACTGTAGGTCTCCTTTGGTTGTGATGTCATCAGTCACAGAGGTCGGTCGTAAATGTCAAACATGTTTGAAATCTTTATGAGAACAATTGGTTCTTAAGTGAGTGTGCTGGCCTTAACTGTAAGATTCTGATAACAATGCATATTAACAACAAACAGTTGGCACACCTATTGGTTTCGGGCAGAAACACGCTAGAAGTAATCAAACACAGGAAATGAACACAGACAATCTCAATAAGAAAGCTAGATGGACTAGAGGGCAGCAGGAATAACTGGGCAGCCTGTGATCACACTGTCTATCACTTGCTGTCTTGGCACAGACCTTAGGCTGGGTCTCTAACCTAGCTGGTCGATGGGAAAAGTCTCTCAGCCAAAGTCACTAGGAAGCCATCACTCTTGATTGTATTTCACAATTAAAATATGTTGAGAGGGAGCTGGACTTGGCTCAGTCAGGGGGTCTGGATGCCCGAGCTCACGTTCATCTTTCTGTCGGCAGGGGGAGAGAGAGCATCGAGCTAAGAGGATTAACCCAAATCCTTGCTGATTTTTCTTTTTCGCGGGTTAAATAGGAGCCAAATCGGAGCCAAATGTCCCAGCCGGCCGCCAAATGAGCATTATGCAGTCTCTTCCTGATTGTCTGGGGTTTTGGGGCTTTTTGTTTCAATGAAAGGCTTCATGTTCAGAGATGAAATCCATATGATACGGAGGGCCACAATAACTGCAGATCACCTCAGCCATGCAGATGAGAGCTTTAAACGAAAATCCTGAGTTTCCTCAAAGTCAAATCTCCATGACAGACAATAGTCAATTCCATCATGTGCTCTACATGCAGTGTGTAGCGGCCTCTGACAAAGAGGCCAGTCTCTTTCAGTAGCAGTCCCCAGCAGCCTCCATCCACTTAGAAGTGAACAAGCTGTCCTCCCTCTTTACTTTGCCTTTCTCCCTCTTTGAAGCATTAAGGATGCTGAGAGGGGAAGAGGCATTAACCTTGATGTCTCTGAGCGTCTGCTCTCTATCCATGCAGGGTAACAGGGTTACAGAGATACTCCTAACCACAAAAAGGGACAGAGAATAGAACAGATGAGAAGAAGTTGGTATTATGCTGTAGGGTCAAATGATACCTGACAAACTAAAGTGTGCTGAGAGGTATAAATGAGCCCCTTGGCTACACTGTGACACCTGGAAATGTCATTCAGCAAAGAAAATGGCATTAAAAAGGGTATTAAATTTAATGCTATCAGCTTTAGGCCAGTTCAAAATTGGTTGTTTTTTACACATTGAAGAAGTAATTGTTTTACTTATTACACAAGAATTAGTATAATAAGTAATCAGTCAGATTGCTTATCTTACTTATATTTTCAGGTGCCAAGATGCCTTAAGACAACTTGCACCTACACGTCTTCTGTACAAAATGTGAAGTAATAGAAAACCTAGTCGTGGCAGGTTTGTGACCAGAAGGTCACTGGATTGATCCCCAGACATGCAGGATATATGTGAGTGACGAAAGTAAAAGAGGACTGGTGTTAATTACAAATACTCATTAGTCGGAGGTGCCCTCAACCTCCAGCCGCTCCACTGGTCCTGCTTGATGACCATTGGACCGGGCTGTGGTTACACCGTGTAACCGTGTGAGTGCTTTATTATAATTGGTTAAACCAAGGGAAGTCTACCGTCTCTAGCTGCCCTGTAGGGCTAACAAACAGGGCACCACTAAGGATGATATGGATGTGATTTGCAGTTTTGATTACAAGCAAGTTATTGAACAATTTAACCAATTTTAAATTAGGACCAGAGAGTTTGCTGAAATAACAGCAGGTAGTTGTTCCTAGCAGCAAAGTTTCCCAGCCAGTAGTAGTAATTAGTAATAAGTAAAAATACGTTTCTATTTGAAATATTCTTGCTAGTAGAGACATCAGCTTTTTTTCAGAATGTCCGCTCTTCAACAATTCTTGGAAATGACTGGCAAGATATGAAAATGAAAAGTTGAAAGCGAAACGTCTTAATGAGGAGGATACTTTACAGAGTCAGTCCATGGCAGATTGAAATAAAAAGTCAGACTGATTTTACAATTACTGTTTGACCTTGTTGTACTAGCTCCACTGGATATAATTCTCCAAATGGCTCTCAATCAGCGCAAGTATCTCTGATGTGCAGTTTTTCCTCGTTCAAAAGCCTCTCTCATATCAATTTAGTCAGTTGACTTTAATGGTTCATTGAGGGAGGGAGGGCTTTAACCAGAGCTGCTGCTGGAGAAAGAGAACAGGCTAATGCGGCAGACATGTGGAACTGAAGTATTGAGTGAGACGGGGAGGTTGAGAGCAGCCATTGAACGTAGAAGAGGAAGAGGAATGATGATAATGTCCCTCATGCAATAATTATTATTCATATTCAATGCAATGCTGAAGCTGGGAGACACCGTGTCACTTATCACTATGTCTTTTAGTCCTGAAGTGAACAGTGAGATGAAAAGAGCAACTCACAATCAGTCTGTGATAGAGGTTACTAAAGTGGTCCGATGTTGGTGCTGACATCATCAGCGCATACGAAGCGTTGTTTGTGATCACACCTACAGTACAGTACCACCTAGATGTACAGTAGCAGATGCTTTCCAGCACACTGATAATGGTGTGTTAAATCCAATACACCTCAATTCTCTCTCTCGCTCTCTGTCTGTCTGCAGCTCTCTCGCCCAATCTGTGCACACACACACACACACAAAAAACACTGTGTGCAGTGTGTGTGTGTGTTACTGTAGAAGCTTTAACGCTTTTAGAGCATTCACAGCTAGCAGGACGCACACTCTCACACACAAATATATATATATATATATATATATATATAGCTTTTTAGTGCCTACACATACGTGCAAACACAAAGGCGCACACCGCACAAATGAATATGATGCACACACATGCACATACACACAATCTGCAAATCAACACACATGCAAATCCGTACACAGATATACACCCACATACAATATTTGCCATGCATGTACATGTTAAGAGACTTTCACATATCCACATATACAGTACAGACAGTGTGTTTGAGTACACCAAGGCACACACACACACACGCAGTGAGGTAAACACAGCCCCACTATATATCACTCCACACCCACACCGCAGCACACATATCTTTTTGGGATTCATGTACAAACACGACACATGGCTATTAAAACCCATGAAAACCTGGTGAGGTTCTGAATCCGGTGTCTTTATAATTCAGTGGTTTTTGCACAAACATCAGTGCACCTAGGTCAGTTTGATCAATCATTTACGTGCAGACTTTAGCAAACTCTTGGGTGGGGGTGTCTTGAGATCCTCACTGTCACACACGCTCATGTGGTTTGTGAGGTGGCATACCGACTGACAGCTCGTGATTTTTGCACCTCTCACAAGTCACACTGGTGGCAGCGAGGGAAAAACACAGGCTCCTGAACTTTCCTGACCTCCATCTTTTTAGCTACAACACCTACAGCTCAGCCTGGAGCTGAACCCTTTTTCTCACACATAAACATGTGCACTTATTTTGTATAATCCATGTTATCCATGTAACTTCATCATCCCAGTTTCTTTCCTCTGGTTAATATCCATCCATCTACAGCGTTTCGAATACGTTCCTACAAACCTTTATCACCAGCTCATAAATGCACAGTGAGACACAAATATCTTGAAAAGGTAGAGTTGAGTCATAGTTTCAGTGAGTCATTCTTTCAATGGGAAAGAAATCTTCAGAAGTTAGGTAACATTTGATTCATTTATAAGACACTGAAAATGTGGTGTTTAACAGGATATTTCATAAGTGTGCTCAGTTCAAAATGACATTCTTGAACGTAGCAGGGTGTAAAGGATGTTTCATCTGACTGCACTGTAGCCTTGAGATGAATATCAGCCCTATTAATACGACTGTATCGCAGACGGTGGGTTTTAACCTTCAGCAAGTGTCACTCTCAGCAAGCTAAACAAAGCTACACAACTTTGTACACTTGTCCCTTCTGGGGGTACCGCTTTACACAGGTTCAGACACTGTACGTGTGTAGGCGTGTAGGCATGTCATTGACGGTTACAACTTTTATACTGAAGCTCAATTCAACAAATTCCCTTAATTGAGCTAGATAATGTAACTGTGCACAACAAAAACAACACATCTATATGCTTTCTCACAACAAAAGAAGACTTATTGAGGTGGATAATATTTTTTGCAGGGCATGCAGAATCAGCATAGAGGAAGGGAGAAATCATAGAGAGATGATGAGGAGGCCGCCTCCCGCCGTAAGCTGAACCAAATGCAGCTTTAATTAAAACACTATTAAAACTATCCCCCTTTGCATGCCAATGAAAAAAGCTCCTAAGACGCTCCAAATAGATTAAGGAAGCCCAAAGCTCCCTCCCTTCAGCCCAAAATCTTGTTAAGTCGCTTCATACAAGGGACAGTGAGTTTTTTTTCTCACTGGTGGGCTTTCCATGTTGTCAGAGTCTTGTGGTTTAATTTGGCCAGGGAAATGGTGGCTGAAGTGAATGAACATAAGCAGTAATCACGGGTCGCTTAGACTCTCCAGGCGAAGAAAAAGCGGTCAAATATTATTAAATTTCCTGTCAGATGCAATTTTGATTTCCCACTCAGTATTAACACAGCTGACAGCATTTAAATGAAAGTATCACACGTGGGATGCCTGGCCTGAGCCGGCATTGCTGCTGCTGCTGCTGTTGTTGTTGTTGCTTGCTTGCAGTTGGTTGTCATGGTGACCAGTAATGACCAGGCATTTCCTTGACTACAGAGACAAAGTGGGGAGTTTGGTAAAAGGGGTAGCGATCTGGGGCATCTGCAGTAGCTAGGCCTCCTGGGAAACTGAGTCTGTATGTATTCAGAGTTTGGCTCCTTTCAGCCTCTGGCCTGTTCTGCCACCCTCTCCAGGCTTTCTGCCCAGACCTCTCCACCAGTAGTGTGTGTGTGTGTGTGTGTGCATGTGCAGGGTGCGGGAGGATGCTGGCGAGTTTGAGCAGCCATCTTGAATAGAGGCCATATACAGTACTATATATGTTTCATGTTTTACTGAGATGGTGACTGAGCCTGGCTTAGTTCGCCTCATCACTCGCTTGAGGCAACAAATTTAGCTATACGGTAGTGTGTGTTATGTGTGAGAGAGTATGTGTCAAGGAGAGTGACAAGTGCCCCCCAAGGGATCAGCCTCTATCAAACTCTCATACACTGGGCCACACTCACACCTCCCCGAGATTTTTTTTTCACTTTCTCACTCAATAATTCTTTCTCTCTCTATGCCAAGGTCGTGGATTTTCAGCTTCTCACTCTATTATTCCATGTCCCATCCATCCGTCTTCCCGCAGAATCCCAAGTTTCACAAGGTATGAAGGGTAAAACTCCATCTCAGGACTGCAGAGTTACAATAAATTCAGCCAGTATATACTTTAAAAATATTAATATATATTAGGTCTCATCATTGCCATCCATCTATGAAATGAATCGGTTTTAATATCAGTGTACGACAAATTCATATAAACGATCTTCATCTAAAATGCAGCAGAAACATATTGAGATACATGACTGCTTCATGTCCCTGAATCAAAGTTTCAAGACAACTTAAATACTCATCAGAAACCAGGGGATTGGAGACTTGCAGTGCAAATGAGAGTAGGGCTCGCGCAAGTGCAAATATATGTATAACTACAACAACAGTAACACCCAGCACTTGTTTCCATTTATTGCTTTGTTTCACTCACTGCTTGGCTAAATGTAAAATTGGCCTCCTGTCAGCTAATTCTGCAGCCAGCTCACTCCTAGCAGGGCCAGCAGCTCCAAGTGATCATGGGTAAAGGTCCCCAAGCCTCATCTCTCTGTCCTCCACCTCTGCCCTGGACCCATTCTCCATCAGCTGCTGGCTCTTTTCCTGTATAGGACACGTCACTGTTCTCCACCTCGCCAAATGAGATCATGGACCAGCTTTTCTGCCTTGGACGCGTTGTCCTCTCCCCTCTCCTGTCCTGAGGCTGTCTGCATCCAACCATGAGCAGAGTTTTGGAAATGCACCTCGAATACCACCTCTCTGGCGCAGTGAAGTGTTGGCTGGAGTGATGCTCTCCCCCTGAAACACTTTCTCAGTGAGATGCTCAGCACATGAACTGCTTACTGCTGCAAGAGCAGGATCTCAGGGCATTGGACATCCATCCCAACTGTACATTCACTGACATTTTAAATTAGTCTTAGTGATTCCATGTTGTCAAAGGTTGCAGGAGGTCCTCTCAAGCCACCCAATAAGTGGAACAGATAATGGATGTATAGATGGCTATGTGTAGAATGTGAAAAAGTTTGAGTTTAGCACCCCTGGCTGTCAACCTAAACATTTCACTGAGCATGAAACTCAGGTATGAAAGGTCCAGTCCTAGTCTTTCTGGTGCCCTAGGCAAGTTTCTTGCTGGGGCCCCCCCATCCAAAGGGAACCTAATGGTATTTGCAGGGGAAATACATTTTGCAATATCATGCTATCATCCAGTGAAGTTGGGGGTTGGGTAGATTTGCTTTTAATGTTTTTAAAGGAATAGTTTGACATTTTGTGAAATAAGGATATTTGCTTTCTTGTGAAGAGTAAAATTACAAGATCAATATTATAAACATTTCTGTATGTTTACTTTAACAAATTACTATTAAAAAGCACTAAGATGTGTGAGGATTCTTTTATTTTTGGCGAGGGCCATGATAGCAGATTTCCACTCTTTATGCTATGCTAAGCTAACCTGCTGCAGTAATCTTGTTATTTAACACTGAAAGAAAGTTATTCCTTCAAGGTCCCTGCATCTACACAAATAAATCTCCATTCAGCATATACCAAAGCTGACATTTTCATATCTAAACATCCTTTTTTGTTTTCATTTCTACAATTCATTTCTCTTTTAAGAGGTCACCACTTGCCTCCTCTGTGGTCATTAATGTAGCCTGAAGTGTTACAAAAGTGACTGCCTCTGCTCTCTGCATTAACAGCTACTAAAAAGTCATAAAGCAGACCAAACAGAAGTGTCTGGTCCCAGCCGCACATATCTTAATGACATCATTAACATGATAATGGCCATTGTTTTATGGTAATTATCCATGGCGTGTTATTGAAAGGCTCATTGTCCTGATGATGGTGAGCTCATAAATAAAGCAGCAATAAGACTTTATGAGGAGCTCTCTGCGACCACTAAAGTGCTGCTGACGATGGAGAGACAGAGGCTGCCAAGTCTATTTAGTTTGCACAGTGTTCAGTGACTCTGTGTGTGTGTGTGTGGCTGACAAATAAGTGACCCACCCACTCAGTTCCAACTTGAGACCAGAGTCCTTAATTGCTCTCTTTAGAAGCACTTCCTGAGCTTAACCATTATACAGCTGTTACTTCAGGAGTCCTAGGCTTCCAAAGTAGTAGTTAGTTAGTTTTATTTATGATAAAAGTTAGAGGTTATTAGGCTTTACAAGAACAATTTAGCTATAAAAGAAAATGATTGACCTACTTGGTATAGGTCTGTTCCACATTGTCTCAGTTGGTGCTGACAATTAGCAGAGAAAATCATTATATGTGTATATATAAAGATTCTAGTTTTTAGATGAGTTCCTGCCGCTTGTTTTCATAAAGATTTTTTAAAATTCATTTAGTATTTATGACTGACTGTCTGCATCTCTTAATAAAAAGTGCAAGCTGCCATTTGCTGTCAATCTTTGTTTTAACAAAAGAACACGCAAGAATTTCAAGATTAAGCTTTTTAGCTTTGTCTACTTCATACCTCGTGCTCATACCTCCCGGCATGCATTTCATGGAGGTAAAAATTCCCCAGAAGCTATTCAATATATTTTTTATACAGTACATCGGTGTTCAGGTACTTCGCTACGCTGCTCTTTATACATTTACTATACTCTGTAGAGAGGTCATTTAAAGGGAAAAAAGGTGAATAATATTGAGTTTTCTCAACTTTTTCTTTTTTTGCAGTGTACACAGTGGTAAGACTGACAGATGGGGCTATCCTGAAGCTTGGATGAGTCACCTGTTTCCAGTGAATTCTCAGGGATTGTGGAACCTTAATCAGTGCCAAAATGAGAATAAACAAGGTTGGATTGCATAAGACATGACTCAAGTTGACTGATAATGTTGCATCAGTTTAATAAGGACATTTTTTACTTTTACATCTTGCAGAACAACTCCATGAAATCTCAATTTGAACACCGGTACCTTTCACCACATTCTATATTATTATTCATTTTCTTTCAGGTTGTAATTAGGATACATGAAGAAAAAGTTATCCCATGTACGTCCTCCACAGATATCCCATGTACGCTTTTTAACTCAACTCAACTCAACTCAGCTTTATTTATAAAGCGCTTTAACACCAGCCAAAGCTGAAATAAAGTGCTGTACAACAGAGATAATTAAATAAAGTAAACAACATCATAAAAACTAAAGAACATCATAAAAGCAATAAAAATCCAATACAAACAATAAAAGTAATAAAACAGGTAAAATCAAACAATAAAACAAAATAAAAGCAACAAATGATCAAGTTTCAAGCTGCCAATTTCCTTAAACTCAACTTAACTGTGGTGCTAATTTGACTAAATTTGTCTAATTTAAAATCACTGTCCATTTTAAAACCAAGATTAACAACTGTGGGCTTAGCATGCATGGCTAGGGGACCAAGCTCAAAAGTGAGGGTCTCACATGGGCCATGTGTTCCAAACACAATTAGTCTTCTTTACATTCAAATTTAAAAGGTTTAGGGCCATCCGTGCCTTAATATCCTCAAGACATGCTAAAAGAGTTTTAATTGACCAAGCATTCCTTCACTTCAACGGTACATAAATTTGACATTCATCAGCATAGCAGTGGAACGAGATGTCATTATTCCTGAGAATGACATGCGTTGAATGAGTTGCGTCTTTGGCCAGCTGTGGCAGTCCAGCCTTAGTTATACAATCAGAGCCTGTCTAAACAAATCGGCTGCTTTTATTAGACTAAAACAAACGATGCACACACACACACCTAACTGTCATTTTTTTATTGAAGCAGTTTGCTGTTTTGGCAGGGGAAACATACCAACTAGGTGAAGAACTGGTGCACGGTTGCATGAACGTGCTGCAGGTACCAACTAGGGGATTAGTACCAGTTTCCTGTTGTTTGTAATGTACATGCAAATCCGCCGGG
>JAUBNQ010000010.1:14881320-14902587 GCA_032353495.1 Ctenopoma kingsleyae | reverse complement strand
TGAACGTGCTGCAGGTACCAACTAGGGGATTAGTACCAGTTTCCTGTTGTTTGTAATGTACATGCAAATCCGCCGGGTACAGCATAAGTTTTGTTTGTGTGTGTGTGTGTGTGTGTGTGTGTATGTGTGTGTGAGCGTGTTTAGGCGTGTTTGTACTTCCAACTAGCTTCTCCCCAAGCAGCTTCTGATTTTGCAAAACAAGCCTTTTGCCAGGAAAGTTTGGCTTTGCTGTGACACGCTATGTCCGCATGTGTTTTTCTTTACCCACAATCTCCAGATTTCCTGTTTAAATGAGGGGGAACATTTATTTCTTGATGTAGATTTTAAGTAGGTGGCATTCAACAGATAGAACAGGCATAAATAAAGACACAACGTAATAAAGAAGTATTCTGTATCACCTAATGACAACAGATAACTGGTTTTGACAAGGTAATTTACCCCTCTCTTATCTATAAGAATGTGACATGTTGTTCTATTAAAGTGTAATTAACATTTCATATTCTCATCCAAACATCAAATTCCACCTTTTACCTCTGCCTACCATCTCTTGTCTCTTGTTTTTTCTGCTCTCCTCGGCACGGGCACAGTGTAGTATTAAAATGGTTGACATGAGGTGAAAACATCAATTAATGTTCACTAATTAAAGATTATTCTTCTCCTTAATTCAACACTTTTTCTCTAATTTTCTCGCTATTATTTTTATCAGCTAGTTATTTTGTCAATCTGTTCTAGCTTTGCGTTTTTCTTCTTTTTTTTTAGGCTTCACTATTCCGTTTCTTTTTGCCTTTTGTCGTGTCCTTATCTATCTTTTTTTCTGTTTAAAAAGTTGAGTATTTTGGCTGCTCTAGTTTTGACAGAAATAGCGACCATTTTAAAGCCTATTTGACATGTGCATTAGGTTTTATGATGAAGTTGATGAAGTTCAATAGGTTAAGCTTGATTTGTGCTTCTGCTTTGCATCTACATGTAGCCTACACCATAGGTACCATTTACCCAAGCCCAAACAATCACAACAGTGTCTTCAATTACAACAAACAACCCTAAGAGTCTACAGTCATGTTAGCACCTCAATGATGTTATAATTTGAGTGCCGATAAAATCTGTGTCCCACCCTGGCGGCAGGGTAAAGGCATCTTTGACATTCCATATGTGCCAGCTTGAGCTTGTGAAATGCCTGGAACTTAAAAGTTGCGAGAAAACACAAGAAAGAAAGTAAGGTACAATGTTAGTGAAGTAAAATGAAATAAGGTTTCATACAGTGGCATACATGGGGCCCATGAATGAGTGTTAGTGAGAAAGAACAGCTAATCAAAGCACTGCAAAACCCAACACGTTGTCTTGATTTTGTTGGTAGTATAGTGCTAACTTCACTTTCTAAGAAAACAGCAAAACTAGTGAAGAGCATCTTATTCATTTCAAGTTTAGGACTCACATGCAACAAATATTAATATCCCAAGCTCACCCACATCATATTTATTTTGAAGAGCTGTCAAGTCCCAAGTAAACTACAAATACTATAAGTTATACAACTATTCCTGCAGCACTGGTGCAAAAGTCAGTATGTCCTTTTGGAAAGTAGCTTTCAGTGAGGGCATAAAATTGAGATAAAGATAAAAAGAAGAAATTGGAAGAAGAATCTAATGTCTGTGTGTGTGTGTGTGTGTGAACAAGACAGAGGTAAATAGTTGGACAGCCTCTCCAGCTATGAACTTTCTGCCAGCTATTGTTTACTGTGCGTATACACAGTTTAGTCAGAAGCATTTCCAAAAGAAAGTCTTTCTCTTTCCCTCCAGCTCTGTGCAGTTGTGGACCTGTGTTCCTCCTTGCAGTAAAACTGCTTGAGAAAATGGGAAACGTCTTCCAGATGGCTTGGCCCACAGCCCCATTCAGCAGCCGTGTGAAAACGATCTGACTCATGCGTGTACAGATACATGCCAAAAAACACACCTAAACATGGTGAACATACAGTACATCTGTACTGCAGACCACGAACTCTAAGGGTACACAGACACACACTCCACGACATTATGTTCTGCACGTGAAAACATGTTTTCAGGTCCAACACTCTGAGTCTCCTGCACCTCTTCATCTCCTAATAGAATAATATTGGTAATAACTAACTTACTGGACAGTGCACAATGTTCCATTTCAAACTTTTAGGTGTTGCAGACCTTCAAACTGTTGTTTTATGGACCATTTCAATAACTACACTTCATACCAGCAGTGATATGGGGCTACAGGGCTTTTTATTCGTTTGTGCTGATGAAAGAGACTACTTTAAGCTAGAATTACTGCCTCGCAGTTGTATGCCTCCACCAACCAGTCAAGTTGCACTTTACATGCGTGTCTGTCCAGACTCACACTTTGTAATGTAATTAAATTCCCATCAGGCGAGCTTTGACCTTTGTCCAACAAAGTCTAATCAGTTCATCATTGACTCCAAGTTGACAGTTTTGCCAATTTTAAGGAATCCTCTCCTTAGATATTGCGTTCACGAGAATCGAGTGGCCTTACAGATGGATGGGCGGTCAACCAGAAAACATAATGCTTCCGACCTTGGCTATAGCTGGGGCAATGCATGAAAAGTATGCAATGATTTTAAATAATTTTACCAAATCACACTTCAGTTATGTCTACACTGAAGCCAATATATTACATGATAAATGTAATGATTCAATACCAGAAGGCAACAGATGTAGGCAAGGGACGTGAATCTCCTCTAATAGAATTACATACAAATAAACTGATGCACAGGTAGCAGGTTGTATATCCTCTTTTGCCTTGTTTTTAGTGACTGTAGGAAAGATAAAGAAGGAAATAGAGACATGAACAGGCTTCTGCTCTACCCAAACACAATACATTAACCATCACTGAAGCAGCTCATTGATTTGTTCATTCCACCTGCAATTTTCATTCTCAGTAGATTTTCGCACAACAAGTTTTCAGGCTATCTTCAGTTAGGGCTACAGTTTCTATATGTACCTATAATGCCTCAAAGAGTTATGTACACGTGCTTAAAATCAAACAACCTTTTTAAAATGGGTCTAACCTGCACTATGTCAGGACCTTGAGTTTAGAGAGACAGACACTAGTCTATAAAGCCCCTGTGTTTAGACTCATTGCCTAACATCTAAGATAGCAAACAGAGATCTGCTGGGTACTTTCGTTCTCTTTCTCTCTTTGTCTCTCTCTCACTCCAGGCTGTGAAATATGGACAAGTGAAGCAATGCGGTGGTGAAGATAGAGTGCGTAGGGATGAAGGAAGGGCAGTGCTTTTGCCTCGATTAAGTATTTACAGCAGCCCATACCGTCTGGACCGAGGGAGTAACGCTGCTAAAGAACAGATGGAATTGACCTGAGAGGGAAGTAAATGAGTGGAAGTGAAGAGTGGATGAGGTGAAGAGGGAAAGCAGAGTGGAAATGAAACATGCTGTCTTGATTAAGCCAAAAGCATGTTTCTACTTTGTGGTTCTCTCTCTTTCCTGGTTTAGTTTGGGGAAATGTGATCTGGACCCCAGGGAAGCCTAATCATCAACACATTTGTAATGGTGGAATGACTGCATGTGTGTTAGCATCTGTGTGCACACCCACATCAGAAATAAACTGATTAAAGAGGCATCAAAGTGGGGCGTGAGCTGTAGTCGTAGTGGTACCCAGCAGCAAATAAGCCTCAAAGCAACAGCTTCCAAACAGTTAAAAAATAGTAACAAAGATGCAGGATCAACTGGAGCAATGAGTCACTGCAACAACCCTGTGACTCACTGACATCACCAGATTGTTGGTTTCTTCTTTTGATATGCTTTTACAGGTTTTGACTACAACCTCCTTATTGTTTCTTTTAAGGGGTCCTCTTCAGCAGGTGAAATGCTGTTGAAATGCTGCATGCTGTTGGTTAAAATGTTATCATTGATGTGTTCACTTCAAAGCCTTCCATTTTTTTCTGTCTGATGAGGTGCAGCATTTAATGTTTTGGATCATTGTCTTGCTTCATGATAAAGTTCTTCCCTATTAATTTTGATGCATTTCTCTGGAAAATTGCAGACAGACTGTTTCTGCACACCTCTGAATTCATCTAGCTGCTAGCCTGTTCCACAAGCAGCCTTGCTAGCCCAAGTCATGATACTCCCTCCATATAAAACATTGTTCCAGATCTTGTGTGGCTCATCTCTGTACTTTCTGGGTTGGTTATAATTCCAAACCATCTTACTGCTGATGAGGGGTTTGCATCATCGTGATGTCACTTTGGGTGTTTTTGGATGTTTTCTTCACAGTTCTCACAGTTCCTCTGTCATCAGCTTGCCCTACCTGACCAACCTGTTATGTTCATGTCGCTCAGGACACCAGTGGTTTATTTATTTCTCAGGACATTCCAAATTGTTGCATCGCCAGTGTTTGCACAATGCCGCTGCTTGATTTTTCCTCTTTTCTGAGATTCTAACTGGCTTGCTTCCCCCTTGACGGCTCTCTGGTTTTATGTATATTTATTATTATTATATATTTATTTATGTTTAGTGGCCCCATAGGAAGCTGCAGGAAGCTGGAAAATGTCATCAAGATACTGTATGACCCAGCATCAATCTGGTCTGAAGTTTGAAAAATGAAAAAAAGTGTGGAGTTAGAAGGACGTTAGCTGAAACAAACACCCAAATTACATCACATTGCATTGTGGGTATTGTAGAAACAAGCACAAGAATGTGAATTCATTTTCCCCACAGGAATAATCAAAGCTTTCCCTTCCTATACGATCACTTATCATCTGCCTGATTGTTCTGCTTCTTGAATCTGCTTTCGGAGAGAAGCTGTGTTACAAACAGAGAAAGCAGAAATTGTTTTGATGCAGTCAGAGCGGAGAGGAGTGGAACACATGAGAAAGAAAAAAGAGAGGGGAGGAGAGCGTGTGGATTTTGAAGCGCTGATGTGTCTATCTGAAGTTTGATGCCCCCTCCTGTTGCACTTAAACAATTCAATTCAAAAAGCCTCTTCTCATTGCCTCCACCTTTTTCCCTGCCTATCCAGCTGTCTTTTCTCTTGTCCTCTTTTCATTCAGCTGATGTCTCATAGGTACACACATTTCCACAGACACACAAAAACGTACAAGAACATATTTTCATATTATTATAACATATTTTACCCCCTATATTTTAAATTTGGACAATCACATTTTACTCACTAACTAAATGAAAATGATGCTCCACTATATGACCTTTGGGGCAAATTAATTTAGCAAATGTGTTTTTGGGGTTTAAATGGCCCCTAAAACAGGATTAAGTCCTCGTACATATGCTCAAATTCCACTGGAATTCAGGATATTTTCTGGTAATCCAGTCAAAATCAATTCCATCCATCAAATCACAAACGGATGGCGCTGGAATGTCTGATATCTGAAACTCCACGTATCATCTAAAAATAAGAAATACTACCACGCAGGAGTCAAAGCCAAAAAACATGAAGTGCACATCTGCTCCTTTCAGTCTGACGATCAAAAAGGTTTACTGACTATTTCATGTCTCGACTTGTAGAAACAGAGTCTTAAGATGAATTCTGTCAACCTGCTATCGTCACAGTGTTTGGTAATGCAGTGGTAAATCCTCACTTCTCACCTAATCTATAAGCACCTCTTCCTCTGTTTACTCTGATGCTGAATTTGATCTGTATTTAACACCAAAGTCTACACTAGTCAACAGAGAGACAATCAGGTTAGACAACTGTCTTATTTAAGTGTCCTTTAGCAACTCTTGTGAAGATGTAGTTCTGTTGTGTTGAGCTGGTTTGTTTGACATATGTGCCACTGGCAGACATGTCAATGTTTGCGACTGGTCAATTTTCCTGTCTTAACTTATGTTACATACAAACCTGTGACTTTCTCAACTTTCCTTCATCACTAATGTTGAATCTTGCTCTGCAGGGGGTACACAGCAGCAAAACCAGCTTTTCAATGATAATAAAAGGGCAGGTTGATGTAACTGTTTGTGTAAATACCCCATTAAACTAATTACTAAATAACTACATTTTATTTGTAGTACAAAAAATTCCCTTTTTCCTTAAAATTTCCTTAATATAATTTGGTGGTAGCGCAGAAGAAAACAGTGTTGTCCTCAAGTGTCTTTCCTTTGTCCATTCACAATGTTAATATGAGTGTTATGAAGTCTCCATTTTTCTGTATTGTAGTTACAACACACACTAAGAGTATATCTTCTCTCACTTCAGGGGTCTAAACCCCTCACTGCTGTAACTCTTCTCAGATAAAGGAAAATACAACAGCACCAATGCTGCTGCTGCTGCTGCTGCATCAATTACTGACCAGAGGCCGAACACACTGAGGCTTCCATTACTAACAAAAAAAAAATGAAAGAAGACCTGTTTCTAAGGGGCAGTTCTACAGCCTGACGTAAATACATTTTTCAGGTTTTCACTTGTGTATTTCAAAGACAAGCTTTAAGGTAGTGCGTGAGTTGCCACTCACTTTTTCCCCTCTCTGTTCACAGAAAGTCATTCTTAAGAGACAACTGTAGGGGTTTGGATGTTTGGAGCCCTTTGATCAGCCATGTTATAGCATGGGACCTCGATCCAGCCATAACACACTGAAAGACAGACATGCTGGAGAAATAAGCAGGAATAATAAAAGGACACCAAAAGCCTGGGAACGGACATAACTCTCCACAGAACACTGGCAAAAACTGTGGTTATGGCTGCAGTTAGAAAGTACGAGCTGGTACAGTTTTTATTGACTGACCTCCTTTTCCAGTGTTGGTTTCCAACAAACCCAGTACATACAAAATGGGTTGTTGAACTGAATCCAGCAAGGCCTCAGACAGATCTGGTGTTACACTGTGAAGACACCAGTTGTGTGCTTTGCTTACTGACACAAGACAAGCCTCTATAGACTGCCACTCTTCAGAAAGGGTCTCAGTTCATTAACTCAGCAGCCCTGAAAACTTTTTCTCCTCTCTGTGCTGTTAACTTTGCCCCTGTACGGAACCTGGCATCTTGATCTACGCCACCTGACAGGGCAAGACGGCACCCCTATTCATCTTTCCCCATCTCCCTCGTTTGATCCTGCAGCCCGGGGACTTCAAAGCCTATAGGCCAGAGGATTGTGGCCGTCCACTCACGCCGCCCAGCTGACAGCTACAAGGAACTGAGATACACCCCACACATAATACCTACCGAGCTGTGGTCCGAGTCTCTTGGAAACATGCTAATTTCATGGTAATTTCAGTTTTTTTGGACAATGATGCCAACAGGCAGGTGGCCAGCTTCTTCTGTCTCTGCCAATTTAGGTCAATTCTGATTAAATTCAACCATTTTCTGTGTTTTTCTTTCTCCTCTCTCAAGTAGGCTGGCCAGTGGTGAATATGGAGGATTATTCATACACTGCAACAATTAAACCATCAACAGGGGCAGGATAAAAATATGTACATTATTCATATCTGTCCTCCAGGGAGACAGGCAGCAAGCGCTAATGAGAGGCTGAAGCTTTGAAGTCATGGAGCCCTCAGTGAGGTGAATGGCATGAATTAAGAACCACCATCAGACACGTTTTGCTCTGTGTGAATGTCTTCTAGAGGGCTAATTTTAGCGAGGGTTATGAGCCCTGCCTTGTCTATTTTCTAAGTTTTTATTAGAACATTTGAATATAATTAAGTTCCCCCCAACCCATCATCTATGGGAAGGTCAGGCTCAGCTACATAGCAGCACTACAGGAGCTGGCAGCCAGTTGATGCAGAATAAAGAGGAAATTAATATTCCATGTGAATGTTCAGTATGTACGACCTCAGCGCACTACACTTGTTGTGCAGTGGAGTGGTAGGGATGCTTCTTTTTGTGCTTTTTCTACTGCTCAAACGTGACCAAAGTCTGAAGTGTTTTTGGCAAGTAGCAGCTTTGCTAAACAGACAAGGCTCTATGAGCCAGACTTGACCCCTTTTCCCTGGTTCTGCCGGTGCCCTGTGTCATGCTGACACACTATCTATCCAAACAGATGCCCAGTCTGGCCTCGCAGCACCACTCTCCGGTCCCCCACTTTACCCGTAGCTGCCTGCTGATGTTTTGTCTGTACTAGTGCTCGGTATCACTCTTGTCTCCTTGAAGAAGCACAGCAGAGAGATAACTGAGACCTCACTGACCTCACTGATAAAGGGAAGCCACTTAGTGACATGACATAAAGACATCCAGCAAGAGAAAACATGGTGTAAAAGTATGGCTTACCTCCACAGCGAGCTCTCCAGCACTTTGGTGGAGTCAGCGTGGTAGTACTTGGTCAGGATCAGGATGACCTGCAAGAGAGGTGGAGAGTAAAGCTACATTTAGATCTAAACCACAGCTGAGGAAAAGAACTGAATAGTGAATGAAACCAGGGCCGGAGCAAAGTTTTATTCAAAAGACTGGGGTCATAAGCCCAAGCAGACACCCACTTGTCAAAGTCTTAAAGAGATGAGAATTAGCAGAGATACTTTCAGAATAATACTCTTTGATTACAAAAATAATTTTTGTCCCACATTGTCAGAGTGATTAAAACATTTTGTAAATTTTTTAAGGGACTACCAACTCCACATTCTTAATTTGTTAATCTTAAGTTTCTATCGTTTTTTAATGGTCTATAATAATTTATTCATATTTAGATTTTTGTTTATTAGATTTTTTTTGTACTCAAATACAGGCATTTTAAAAATCCAATGCACCATCCTAAGTGAAATAGAATTTTAAATCAGTTTAAAAGAATCTAACGAACAAACACTTGACTTGAGGGGTAGTTTTAATCAATACTTTTACGCTATGCTACTTATAAATGAGGCCAATGTTTGACTGAGATTCAAATTAATTACTCCTCTGCATTTATAGTTCAAACAGAATCAACAGTGGGGGAACTCCATCTGCACTTCTGTTGATTTTTCTGCTGAGTTTCGGTTGAGGGTCCTTGAAGAAACTATTACCCTGAACAAATAAGTCTTGTTTGCTACTTCGGTTCAAGAGAGAGTTCACATAGTGCTCCTCTCAGTGTTCCTCCTAACCTCTACCGTGCAAGCAAAATTATGAATTTATCAAATACACATTTTTCATAGGGTGATTTGACAGTGAAACGCCATTTTAAGTTGAGATACAATGTTATTACAATATTAAAACTAAACAAATAAATTGTAGGCATGCATTATTCATAGGACCAAGATGTCTTGGCACAATCCCCATATGGGTACACTGGATCAGAGACTGTCTTTCATATTTCTGAGAACTCCTGTTCTTGACAGCAAGGTCTGCTGGGATTTGCGTTGCCATGGCAAGAGTGCCAGCGGGTCAGGCAGCACAATGGGGCATAAAGGTGTGATTGACAGGCTGGGTTGGAGTTCTAGGTATTGGATTGAGTGGGAAAACTGGGACCTGCCTTCAGGCAGAGGGGAGATGATTGGCCAAGGGGTCCTGCCTGGAGGAAGCTGCTGACAGCAGGCTATGTTGAAGGTGGCTGCTCCCAGGGTGTCAAGCTGTAGACTCTGTGTAATATGGACACTTGATACATCTTAATGTGGAAAGCAAGCACAGTGTATCGCCATTTTTTCTGTGGTGATACCAAATTATTATGCCTTTTTTTTATTCAGTGTGATTGGGAGGACAAGTTGATGGAAATTTTACAGTATTGGTGGCCTGAGGGAATATGACAGATTGTTCCAGAGGTAAAAATGTGGTTGATTTCATTGACAAATAAGATGAAAGATATTCTGATTTTTCTGAGCTGACTTAACAGCATACCTGGCTGCAGGCCAAATACGTTTTCATCCTGTCAGAATATTTAGTCTACTATGCCCTCTGGAATAAAATAGTAGCCAGAGTTTTCATATGGTTCTCTTGTGACAGGTTGTGGACCCACTGTAGCTTCCAGTTGTAGTTAATATTCAAAAGGAAACCCTACAAAGTTTTTATGAGACCTTCCACAGAGGAGACCCTCGTCTTCATGAGAGTTTTTTTCTGCACAAAATTAAGCAGAGCACTACAGCTGGGGAACAACAGAATGAGCTTGGAGAGCTCTAGGCCAATTTCCACAACACATACTGCCATCAAAGCCACTCAGCAGAGTCTCGAGGCACTTGGCTCAAAGCAACCCAGACTCAGGAGCTGCAACCCGGGTGGAGCTTGGCTTCTAAAGATGTTTATGGAGTCCAGAAAACCGGAACAAAAGACATTTCCCCCGAGCAGCAGCCCGCTTTCCTGGGCTGATAACAAATTCCGTAATAGCTCCAACAGATGCAGTGACAGGCAACAAGCTGTTTTTTTACACTTCTGTCAGAAAAACTTTCTTGGCTGATGAGGAATTAGACAGCATCCATATATGAATCTTCAAGCAAGCTGCTGTGTCAGGCTCTCTGAGTCATACAGCATGTACCAAGTGTTCCCAGATTGGTTGCTGGCCCCACTGTGACTCACTGGTGTCTCTGGAAACAGGCTGCCCGCCTCTGCACAGCTGTCCTTCTCCTAATGAGATACTGGTGCAGAGCTTGACACTTTTACCATGCAACCAGAAAGGCAAAGTTACGGCACTGGTCCCTTGACAACATACGAATTAGATCTACCATGCTGCACATTCGTGCCTCCTCGAGCCAGTGTTGGTTTTTTCCAGCTTGAGTTTAAGCTTGAAAATGTAAGACTTAGTTTTTAAAGCTGCACTGACTGCTGATTGCTTTTTTGGTTAGCAAGAAACTGCCCAATTACACATCCAATAAATACAATTTGACTATTGAATTATGTCTCTGGCATACAAGTCAATTCCATTCATCTTGGTTCCTGTAGAGTAAAATAACTGATTCTGCTAAATGTTTTTATTAATCAGCTAGTTGCTAACTATCAATATGTTTATCTGTGCTTTCTCATTAAAAACAGCTGCGTGCTGTGGCTGAAACCAAGGCTAATAAAAGCAGAGTTTCTGTGATAAAGAGTAAGTTTCAGTAAAGAGGGAAAGAGCCAGGAACCAGCAAGTCAGAAGCAGTGTCATGACAGTTTCAAAAACTATGAGCTAAAAGAGGCTAAAGGGCTCTGTAGAGCTATGTGAAACTGAAAATGAATTTCTTGGTCAATCAATGAATCATCTGATTACCTGCAACAAGAGAATGCTTTGTTTCTGTTTTTTTAACATACAGTAAATCAAACGATCAATTAGAGACAGCTGCTGATCAATTAATTGGCCGTTTTAGTTAGCGAGGGCTCTACCTTATACATATGCATAAGTACATCACCTAATTGTCTTGTTCAGCCAGCCTTTGCATTATGTTGCATCAATACACAAAGAGCATGCACCGTGTCCCAATGCTGCGTTCAGAAAGCAGCTCCTCATAAAAATGTAATACTCCACAGCCTCTAACAGCTTGCATCCTTCCTTTGACACAAAACACATTTGGCCTCCTGGTTACAAGTAAGCCCTGTCTACAATATAAATCTAAAATTATAGCTTTCTAAATGTGGCACACATCAAATTGCATCCTCGGTTTTGTACATGAAAAGGAGAAGGAAAAGAAAAGAAACTGTGCTTCTCAAGTCCACCAGCCCCATGAGATTGAGGTACACATCATTCCTCCAAATGACATTGCCAATAAAATATTCTGTCTCTCTCTTGCCAATAAAATATTCTGCATCTTCAGTCGGTCTTCGAGGCCTAAGTTCTACGCAATTGGAAAATGATTTTTCTTTAGGGATGAAGTGGACGGGGCAAGGATGTATTCAGCCATCAATCAGTACTGGCAGGAGGCAGAGTGAGCGTTTATTTGGCAGCAGTGAACCTAGCCACACTGACAAAACTGCTGAACATCACAGAAGCCAAATTCCTCTGTTGCCTCTGGTGTACAGAGCGTTAAGACTAGGACTTGGCAGCTTGTACTTACAACTCACAGGACTAAAGGACAAAATTGGCCCAGGCTGAGAATCCAAGCGGAGTGGTAAGAAAACAATCCAAGTAATGCCATTCCAGTCAGTTGTAATTTAAAACAAATAAATCACAAGCATATTTAGCATCAACAAGTATTGGAAAACATGTCAAGATAAAGTGACTAAAGTTTGGGAGCAAATTTTATTCATGAAACTCCCAGTGTCTTCTTGATTTATGTAACAAATTGCATGGAAGCTTGTGATGAACTCTGTGACCTAATCAAACTGTCATAGAGGAAATATTGCGCCGTTGTAACCATACTTGTAAAACTGCAACCACATAATCAGCCACTGTGGGTTTCTTGTTTGTAAGCTGGCGCACAATGAGCTTAATGGCTTTTATTGGGGAAAAGTCAACACGGTGGTCAGGACCCCTGGATGACTCCACACAAGAACTACAAGAGGGCCCATTGAGAGTCAAGCTCGTAGCAGAATAGACCATGAGCTCCAGCTTGACAACCACTGTCTGTTCTGCGATGTTCTGAGCACTATCATTCAGCTATTGAGGAGAAGACAGAGGGGGAAAACATTAAAGGAAGAAAAAAGACTCTTAGGCTCCAGAGTAAGAATGCACTCATTCATTTTTAAAGTGAAAACAGTGAAGTACAAGTACTCCATCGATGTGTGTGACACCCCGGTCTCATCCCTTCAGGGGCACATTTTCCAGAAACAGACCACACACACATAAAGAATTCATTGCAGTCTGGAATAAAGGGAGGAACCAATTTTTGTCTTTTTTTTAAAAATGATGCTCAATTTATATTCTTCTGGCACAAAAGTAAATTCCACAGTGATTAAATTTGGGAAATGACTTTGTGCTGACACTTTGACGCCATCCCCGTCTTTCTCAGTTTCTCTCTCTGTCTCTCACAAACACAAATGTGGAGACATGTGCATGAAGATTTTCAATTTACTGCAGGAACACTGATTTAAACCTCATTCCATTAAAATTATTTCCGGGGGTCGTGGCTTTACTTAAAACAGTAGAGTAGAGAATCAGACAAGACGTGAGGGTCAGAAATAGAGGAAGACAACATGTAACAAAGGCTAAACCAACATTAAGTATGTTCTGTAGCATATAAAGGATATCTGCTATGGTAGCAAACCATAATGCATACTGTAATCTGTGGCAGTAAACACAACACAGTAGGGGTATATGAAGTATAGCAAGTATATTTTTATTACATTTTGTGGTACAAAATCACTATGGAAAAATTCATGGCCAACAGTTTATTTTGTGTTGTGTTTAAACCCCCAACCACAAGATGGCAGTGTTAAACAGTATCACGTTTTTATTTTGTTTTGTTTGGGTTTTTTTGACTCCGATTTAATGCAGATCATTGTTTTCTTAACCCCTTCTCTCCTACCAATAGACTCATCCACCAAAGACCGAATGACATCCTTGACAAGTGAGCCACGAGCTGACCATTACAATATATCTCCGTGATAAAGCTGTATATAGTACAAAGAGGGCTCCGGCACTCTGTCTGCCTGGGTCTTGGGAGGGATGCAGAGCTGGTGAGGACATGTGAGTGGGAGAGGGTTCAAATTCACAGTATTGCAAAATATTGCAATATATTGAAGTATCATGATATGTATCATCGTATTGCCAGATTACTGCCAATATACAATGCTACAACACAGTGCACCATTCTGATCTTTACTAGATATTTTAGCTTAACCACAATAAACAGCATGGCTATAACTATGTTTTGGCAAGTCCTTAAGGGAGTGTAAATGTTATGTTATTGCCTTCGTAGTGATGACAAATTAGATGTTAGCTCTTATAGTACCAACACTTCATTTCTATCCATCGTGTTCCCCCAACCTTGCAGGAAGGGCTGTTAGAATTAAAGGAAGAACGTAAATGTTTAAAAGCACAGTTTAAACTAAAAATGGAGGTGAATGAAATTTAGTTTGTGAAGCACACTTTCAGGTGGAGCTACGTTCTGCCACAAATGACCTTTCAGTGACATTTCAGTGGCTGTAACTTTCTCTACATCCCTGCCCTTGCTCACTCAGACACACACATGCTCACATAAAATAAAGTGCTTCATTCATCCAAATAGTTTCCCATTACGCCCCGCCTTCCCACTGAATGGCTGTGCTAATGGGTCGGGATACCAGCCGCCACTGAGTAGTCACATCTGGTTGAAGTCGTTTTTTGCCTTGGACCTTGACCACGCTCTTTATCTGAGGTTAGCCAGTGACCCACAAACTTGTTACCATTTTAACAGTAGTTTGAGACTGCCACCATTCATTAAACTGCTCAGGCGGAGAAGAGGGAAGCGCAATTACATGGGCCTTTGCGTCTGCTTTCCTTATAATCTGTCCACACAAAAGGCATGTACTGACCTTACTTCCAATAGTCTGTGCAGTTGGGTGGAATAGGAGCACTTCTGGATTGCAGGCAAACTGTGGTAGGTAGTAGGAAAATGAGCTGTGTTTCAACCATTGCTACAGTGTAAAATGATAGAGAAAGTATGCTTGCCTACTTAATGTTTGCTGTGTTGGAGTATCTGTCATTCCAAAATCATTTGAAACTAAAACTTTTCACTTTTCAGTTTCTAGATATTCACCCATTTTTAGTCGTCACTCAACCTCTTTTACTGTATGTCTAACAGGTCTTTTGTTGTCTCCATCTCATCTTTGTGAGCTTGACGTTTCTTTCAGTCTCTGCGGTGTTCTTCTTCTTTTCAAGCTACATCTATTCTCCCATGAATATCTGAGCAACTGCTATAATTGGGCTCTGATCAAATTGGCGGCCTGTTTTCGAAGGAACTGTTAGGGGTGGTGATGTTCACACAATTGCGTGTGCATCCTCCCCCGATTCCCTTTAATCATGGGGTGCATCCACAACAACAAGCTATCTTTGGTAACACATTATTGTAATTCCCTTGCAAACCCAAATCATCAACACACATTTCAACATGTATTCACAAACAATAAACATTTATCCATGTAAATATATATTCCTGTGCATAGAAGACTTTGCCCGTGGTGACTCAAGTTGACTGACTGATGCTCATTCCAACAACTAATTGGACCAACAGGACTAAGGGAGCTGAGTTCCTTAGATGTGTGATAATCCACTGCTGTGAGCCCGATGCCTTTGGGACTGAGAAGAAGCGCAGAGGGGGTGAGAGAAGAGGCGATAAAGAGAGATATGGGATATAGTGGGAGAATGAGAGATAAAAGACAAAGAAATGAGCTGAAAAGAGAAAGGAGTTTGGATGGATAAGTTGCATGACACAAAAGACAGAGGAATTATTGTTCAGGAACGATGAAAGAAAAAGAAAAGGGCTGGAGATGGATGGAGAAGGAGAGCAAGAGAGAGTGAGGCATTAGAAATAAAATAGGACAGTGCGGTTTTGAGTGTGAAGGCTGTAATGGGCACCATAATCGATGAAGCCGAGGGATTAAGACGAGCCTTCTGGCCCTCAGATCTGTCCATCGATCTGAAGAGTTACCAGGGATGAGGCAAGGGGGTTCGACGGGGCCAATGGGGACCAAGAACCTAACTTAACCCAGCACAAAGTAATCAGAGCTGGTCTTCAAGGGAAAACCTGATGAGGTTCACGACCTTACCAAGACACGTACTGTAATTCCCTAAAGCAGGCAGAAACACACGCAAGAGGCTTGATGCATTTGTCAGGCCTTTACTAAGGTGAGACTCAGTGCAATCTAAGCATCCAGTCGTGTCTGCTGTTTTTCTGAAGACTGAACCACTGCACAAAGGTTTCTTTGTTGAATTTTGCATTCGCTCCAGAGTTACAAGTAGAAAATATTCTCATGGTCTTTTGTATAGTTTCTGTAGCCTTACACACTATAATGGTAAAAACTCTGAAGGTTGTGCTACAGAAAAGTCAGATCTAATTCCTGTCTCTGGAACATGAGCTGCTGTAAGCTTCATGGACATGACTGTTCTCCTAAGAAACCATTAAGAAACAATTACTGGAATCATCAGCAGACTAGGGACTAGTCAGAAATGACTAGATGTCTAAGCATTTTATCAATGAATTCATTTATCAGAATAAAAAAACATGCACAATCAAACAGGTACTGAATACAATCCAAAGGATGTTAAAATTTGCCTAAACCTTTACCTTAACAGCTTTTACTCTACAACTGCATTAACCTATTTGATTATTTGGCCACTTGCTCTGCTTTCGCTCTGCCTCGATCTCAACCAGCATCTAAGGACGATATGTTGTAGTTTTATTCTCCTGCTGTTTGGTTCTGGACAGTTAGCACACAGTATCAGCGTTTTTTTTCACTGAAAACAGCCACCTGCTGGGACCGGGAACAACACTGCTGAGAGCTGTGAGCATGAACCCAAAGAATGCAGTTGCGGGCTGGGAGACCAAAATAATGTGTTAAAAGCTACAGAGCAGAGACAAAACTGCAGAGTTGACTGATAATTATCTCTGTGTTTGTCACTACAAGCGACACCTTCTATCTGTAGTCATTTGATGAATATAGGTTTCTCATCTCCCTGTATCTACCCTTCTTGCTAGTGAATATTTCAATGATTTTTCAACCTGGACCTTCTGCCATTTTCCAGTTATTTGTGGTTTGGATAAAAAAGCTTTTGTTATACCAAAACATAAAATACTGTGTCCCACATTATAGACACAAAAATAGCCTGACTTGAGAGGGCATAAAATGAGAAATTCAATTTCTATTAACAGCTCCTGCATCACACCTGAAGTGTTCTGTAGTCAACAAATGACACTGTAAACTTAACAAATCTACAGTGTACAAGCCTCAGTGAATACAACGTTTTTGGTAATAGTCTGATGATAAAAACCTCAGTGCAGTTTCGAATAACATGGGTGACTAGATAATCACTGACTGGGGGTAAACTGTTCCTTTAATCTTGAAAGTATATTACCACCATATGCTCCCTGATGTGCTGAAAAGACTCAGAAAGCATCAGAAAGCAGACGCCTTTGAACACAGAAACCGTGATGATGTGTGATGTTTCTATCTCTTTCATGCAGGCTGTTGCACAATGAAACGCCGATGTCTCTGCTGACGAACAGACACTGGCGGTGCCTCAGCTCAAAGTCAGAATTACAAGAAGACAGACTAAGTAGGCGGATAAGTGGCTGGGGATGCCTCTCCTACTTTCAGGTGGACAGATGTTGAATAGTGCTCCTGAAGCTCTAATAAAATCTTGCCAGACAGGAATATTAGAGGGAGAAAATAAACACTGGTGAGAAAAGCACAGGTGGAACCATGATAACAGTAAGAGACCACCTGTGTGAAGGACATTGTGTGCTGTGCATCAAACTGCATTCCATCTGGTTTCACCATGACATCATTCTTTAATATTTCTCTCCACAAAGAAAGGGAAAATGACAAATCAGCATATTTTTTCCTTTCTTTACCATCCTCTATGTACCAGCAGCGACTCATACATCCTTCATGGAATAAAAGGATGGTAATAATTTCCCCTTCTTCTTCTTCTCTCTCAAGCTGAGGCTGCAAATTGGCACATCAAGCGCATCACTGATAACAGATGTTGTTGCTCGCACATGAAAAAGACCTCATGTTTCAAACGGATTTTATCCTCTTAGCAAAAGATGCACATTTTTATTGGCAAATTAGCCATTTTTAATCAGTCAAATTAAGGGGGGTAGTACTTGATTGCCAAAGACATGGTATTTAGAAAGACAACAGTACTGACGTGTTGATTAGATGCCGAGATATCCAAACTTCCTGATATCAAGTGTAGTGTGCACCAAGCATCAGATCCTACATTCCCCATACCCAACCCTCCCTGGCTGACTGACAACACAACCTTCAACCTCCATGACTGCAGCATGTTGTCATGATGTCAACTCAACATTTGCTTACTAGCTTTCCATGACGACTGAGCAAACACCATGTGCTGATCAAGTTTAAAGCACTGGATAAATTTGGTATGTGGACTATGTAAAAGAGAAAAAAACAATTTGTAGAATTGTATTCCAAACTCCCATCGTTTATGGTAGAAAGATGCAAGTGAGTTTTGTTCTTCTAACCAATCAGAGAATTTCAATCATTTCTGCCTGATTAGTAGGTTTTACAGCATCTTATTTATTAAGTTGATAGTGACCAATGCCTGAGAGGGCACCAGGCAGCAGTGAGTAAACACCATTCAGTGTTGGTTTAAATCTCTTTTGGGATATGTTGACAGTAAAAAAATATAGAAAATTCATCAGACTTATCCTTTAAGTATGACCTTCAGATGACATCAACAGGGGTTATTTTCTCTGAGCTGACAAAGCTCCCCTTCTTCAGACAGGCTGAATAGTACCCCCCCAAAACTGGTAAGGTGATGTTTTATTTGTACAATTGGCAGAATTTCCCTTTAATAAGAGATTTGACAAGCTGTGCTGTCATCCACATTACTATGCACCTTGACGTAATATGTTTAATTAATTATCATCGGGCAACTTTCAACACACATTTGCATGCAGGTGTGTCTCCTTCGTGTCTGTCCTGGCTACCTTTACTGTCATGCTCGCACGGACAGAAGCTCCTGTCCTGGCTCAGGCTTCATCCCCTTCAGTGGATACAGCTGCTCACCACAGCTGAACAGCTGTTGCCTCAGCATTATCATAATCCCATCCTTCTCCCTCTGTCTCTCTCCTTCCTGCTCCTGTGCTTCCTGTTGCTTTTGTGCCAATTTTTTGTTTTCTTGCTTTGTCATACGTGCCCGTTGCCAGGTCTCTTGTTCCTCTCCACCCTTGTTCCCCACCCCATAGCAGACACAGTTTGTATCCCACACTCAGCTAAAACCACATGTCATTAACAAATTAAAAAGAAGCTATTAACTATCGAGCGATGCTTGAGATTGTTTTGTTAATGGAAGTTAAATACAACTTAAGTGGAGCAGAGTGTAACAAGTATTCAGTGCAACATTAAACACAGTGGAAATGCTCTCAGGGTCTAATTTGGGCAAATGTATTCGGGGAGCTGCACTAATTACACAAAGGAGATACATTATTTTTCCCTGTACATTATTATACGTAGTGTTCTCGTTCTTCGTTGCCAATGAGTGAGATTCAAGCACAGTTTATCTTATGTGTTGAAATGCAAAGAAACACCCGTTATCGGCATTTTGCTTGTTATTTAGCATATTTCCAGTTCAGCACACTGCAGGCCATTAGCGTGACATTTTCCACCTTGTCACAAGCTTGTGTTAATGCTACTTCACACAGGGCGCTGTTTACCCACCTGGAAATGAACAGGGTTATTACAGTATCACCATTCTAAGCGAGAGGGAAGTGGTATGAAAATTATAAAAGTGAATAGAAACTAACTTAACTTGGCTTATCAACGTAAACTGTTGTACAGTTGTAAAGTAAATCACAATGAACCGTGCGTACTATCCTCCACACTGTTCACCAGGTTCACACCAATCATCAGATATGAAGTTGCAGTTTGACTGATTACAGATTGATTGTAGACGAGGTCAATAGCAGCTGCTGATGGGGAACACTTAACCTGAATTGATTCCAATTACAAATTCGCATTGGATTTCAGTCCAATCACTTTAGAAGTATGCTAATTACTGTATGTTTATCAGTACTACCTGCAGCAGTAGTGACTGAAGCAAGGAAACTGTGCATGTAGTCATAACAATAATACTGCAATAGTGGTCTTAGTAGCAGCATATTTGCTATATTTCAGTTGCACAGAATATATGCATTATTAAATAACTTTATACTGTACTCGTGGATGGATCACAGGCCCAGAGGCCCAAGAGGTCAGAGCCTCTATATGAAGTGAGTGTTAATATTTCTGGTTTGAAAGTCACAGAGCTAAGTTAAAAGGCACAACATGACCTCAAGGACACACAAAGCAGCCCAAAACACATAAAAATCATAATCTGAGACATGTCTGTTGAAAAACCAAAAAATGAAATATACATGAAATGCCCACAAACAAACAAAAAAAAAAAATTAAAAAACAGAAATAGACACAATATGAACGCTGACACAATAATAATACCACTACCAAAAAGTAGACATAGAATTACCCCAAAAAGACAAACAATGAGATGAAAAATGACCAAAAATAAAACAAAAATCTTGCTTGTAGCTGTGTTACTACAGCACCGAATTTAAACCAGCGAGAACCGAGGCATCAATAGTAGTTAAAACAAGGTTAGGAACCCAACACTTGCGAAGGGCACCTTTGATTAATTAGGCAGGGGCTTGAGCCCCCAGGGCCCACCTCCTCTGCAAGTGCCTGTTAGGGACTGGAAACAGTATAATCCACTTGACTTTAGAAGTATGTTCACTTCAGAGGCGGACGAGGTCTGAATTAAGAGCATCAACCCCCCCTGCTGTCCAGTGGGGCCAGGAGTGTGTGTGTGCCTGTGTGTTCAGATTCTTGTATGAAGAAGGGGCCATGTACAGTGCTATTATTGTTTGTGATATATGTGTCATACTTTGCACGAAAAGTGATTATGGGAACAGAATATTGGCTATAATTAGTCCAATCACAAAAATATTTGCCTTATCCTGAAAGCCCAGTCTCCAGTGTCCAGTCCAACATGCCAAGCGCTGAGAGCAGAGGGCTGTGTAAATACATTAGGAATAACACGCCTGGTGCAACCAAACGGAGCATTAACACGCCTAATTGAGTTTGGTGCTTTTTGGCTGTGATGCTTCATTACCTGTCAGCTGAAGCACGACACGCCGTCTCTACACTGAGCCTGTCTCCCCCGAATGAGATCATCCCGACTCTCCGACGTTGTCTCTTATGGGAGGAACATTAATTGGGGTTAGCAGGGGTTGTAACAATATAATAATAAACTCATTGTCTCTTCGTGCCTGTCGGTGCCTGTATCTGTACCTCACATATGCTTCATTCAAACTGCCTGTGTCTTTTTTTTTTACTGGGATGTAAATGTGGGGTAGCTTCAATGCTGCAGCTCCGTTCTTACCAGACAGAACTGAGGTGTCTTTTAAAGTTGGGAAAAAGTTTTAACTGTGTCGCTGTAAGCTGACTAATCACACGGAAGAGCGGTTTGGGGGGGGGGTTTCATGCTGCATTGCTGACAGCTTACAGCAACAGCAAAATAAAACTGGGGAAGAAGTACACACTGTTGTCGCTGTTCCTCTGAAGGCAGCTGTGCTCTGCAGCGGAGATTTTAAGCGTTCGTGAGTTGTACCTAAGGACAGTTTGCTGATAATGCCGGCTCCCGCTGTTATGTCATTATGGAAACAAACTCTCTTTTCATTATCAGCACAAAATGCAGTTGAGGCAGCACTTTCTGTAGCAAGGAAGAAGTGTAAACATGTTCCCACTTTTGTTTTCCATACACAAACCTGCTGCATAAATTCTTATTTGCTTCTCCTGCTT
>JAUBNQ010000010.1:14870148-14881220 GCA_032353495.1 Ctenopoma kingsleyae | reverse complement strand
AGAAGTGTAAACATGTTCCCACTTTTGTTTTCCATACACAAACCTGCTGCATAAATTCTTATTTGCTTCTCCTGCTTGTTTGGCTTTACTTTACTTACTTCCAGTACATTCTCTAAATGCTGGATGAGTGCTGAGAAGTCCTGGTCAGATTCTTCCAATCGGGACAATGTAAGACACCTTCCATCTTTAGTCTGAAGCTCACAGTCTCACAAAAAAGCCCTTTAAGGTAAGATGTGTGTGGTTTGGTGCTTTCAGCTGTCAGGTCAACTTTCTTAAAAGAGGTTGTCTTTACCCACAGACCCACACCCTGACCACTGTCACATGCCATCAGCACCTTGTTGCTATTAATCTAACCTCCCACGCACGTCCACAGACACACACACACACACATGCACACACACTGTCCATCCAGCCTCCACCCCCCTTCATCACCATCTCCCTCACAGAAAAGACTCTGAGCTCCGGTCCTCTTAATGCCCCGTCACACTTCGTTTAGTCTCTAAGGAGGAAGAGGAATGGAGTGTGATTCAACACATACATTACAGCAGCACGCAAACACACCTGTACGCCAACTGTAGACTTTTGCACACACACACACGCATAAATGAAGTCAGAAATCCTTTGTGCTACAGTAAGCATTCTGAGAAACCCTGCAGACAACACTCACCGTTTGTAGGTTCTCCCTCCTTTCTCTGTGTTCCATCTCATTGTACATTTTTATTCAGGCCAAGGCCACACAGCTATAGAATGAGGTCAGAGCAAGTGTTAAAGTCTAAACAAGTGGAAACACCCAGGGTGCTTCACCCATTGAGGGACACAAATGTACTTTGACACACGGCTGAGTTGCTCTGTCCGTCAAACCGGTGTGAAAACAAGAGTCCTGAGCGGTGACTGAAAGGTCTTTCAAACACTGCAACCTTTGTTCCTAGGCCAAGTGTGTGAAGTAAGCAAGGTGCTGCATCATTAAGCAAGCTGTATGAGGTGTGCTGGAAACAAAGCCGTGGGCCAGGAGCTGATGTAAGATGTTGAATATTCTGCACCCAGAAGGAACATGCAGGTTTATGTTTGCAGGGACAGAGTGCCATCCGTGCAGGGCAGACATTTGACCGCAGGTGCACTTTACATCCTGCAGCCATTGTTCCACCAGTGTTGAAATGAAAGGTAACAGTTAATCAAATTAGGATCCAGTATTCAAAACTAGGCCATTAAACTACTCAAAATAAGACTTTTTCTTGAACTCTTTCTGGAGAAGACCTGTCTAGATTCTGGTCCAGTAGAGTTTTGTACGTACTGTATAATGTTCTAGCTGGGAGGCATGAGTGCCAACCATAGAACTCAAATGCTTTGTCATCAATGTATTATGAGAACTGGATCCTGGATTAAAATATGGCGCCCATTTATTCCCATTAAATTTGCTCAGTGTCGACAAGCCTTAAAAATTACTTGGATGATCCCCACGCATCTGCATTTCTGAGCCCATAGAGCATGTGCGCTGACGACCTTCTCCAGTCGAGCCACATGAACGGGGATAAAACTGGGATGATCGATCAAATTCTAATATTAAACAGTCAATCTGTGGGGTTTGTTAGATTTATAAATAATTTAGATGCCTTTAATTAATGATTAATATATATAAGTGTACTGATTGCTGTGGAAGTTTGACCACTCCACAAAAACTGCTTCACCCAGCGTCTTCCGCTGACTTTTTAAATAAATGTCATCAGGAGGAGGAGATGTTTGAGGAGATTGTTTGTCCAGAACATATTATTTATTATATTATTATAGACATACAATAATTCCCAAAGCTGGTTCTAAATATAACAAATTCCAGAATAAATTAACTTTAATTATATATTATTACTTTATAAAATAAAAAAGTCTTTTAAGTACATGTATCTCCGTGCCAGTCTTCAATGTAGGGATGCAAAGCCAATGAGCAGCATGATCAGGTGAATGGGTTTTGTTGAACACTACATTTCTCATGTAGTGAAGCCAGAGCTGAGGTAAAACTATCAAGGCTGCTGAAAACAGAAACTGGAATTCAACACAGACACACAACTACTCACACACACACTCACACATGGTAACAAGATATTCCAACTGCATTCTACACATGTCATGTGGCTCACACCAGTTCCTGCACACAAACCACATGGCGGCATGACAGTACGACAACTTCAAATCCTGCACAAGGCGAGAGGTGAACACCAGATGCTCGCACTCTCTCACTGGTGTGGGAAATGTCAGCAGTGCAGATGGCGGAGGTTTTTTTTATTTCACGGGGTCCGGTTGCGACCTGTCCCCGCGGTATGGCATGCGACTTCTCATCCATAAACATGGCGGTAGGCTGCTGATGTCGTGGTCGGCCTGGCAGACTGCAGGAGAGATGGCAAGCTACTGAAGAGGCCTTTGGTTATTCACTGCAGGGTCGTTCTTTGTTTGGAAGCGAAGCAGATGTGGAATGTAATAAAAAATGGAAAATAAATTCATCTGATTCAAAATTGCCCTTCATTTAGCGACAGCTCTTGTAAATACATACTTTATTGCCTGAAATTGCCTTTTTTTCCATCTTTGATTAAAGCGTCTGCTATTTCACTTTTGTCTGTTTTTGGAAGAGACACACCGGGAGTAAAAATATTCAAGGACGACTTTGAGCACACAGACATTTCCTTTCCTTTCTTTGGCTGCTCTTTGTTCTCACACTCAGACTAGGAGAGGGAGACGCTGCCGTGCACATGCAGGCACATATACATACAGTAGACTGTGACATGGTGAAGCTGGCTCATGCAGACTTTGACTGTCAGATGTAAAATACCAGAAGGTCTCATGATATCACTTTATAACACTATATTATTTGCATGATAAAATGACACCCTGTCTATATGATGTATTGAATAATCATCCTAACTCACGCTAGCCTGTCTGCCTCATTTAAAATATCAATGCAACAACATTGACATTCTGTATGCCACGTCTTCTATTCAAACTCCAATTTGGCACCATGCTAAATGCTCCCAAGGTACACTGACGGTCTGAGGGCTATTAGCCGCTGATGCCGACAGAGGAATGTAATGAACTAACTGTTACAGATATAATGAAGTAAGAGGAGAAGGACTGAACAAGGTTGCGGTGATACAACAAAGACACTGTTCGAGGTTGGCTGTTTCATCATTAGTTTTGGATTGTAATTCCAGTATTAACATAAAGTATGTACTCCAGTAGAAACCTGGTCCAGTGTCAAGGTAGTCTCTTTTTTTCTGTTGAGATTGGCTCAGAAAACATCCTAATTGTTTAAGAAAAGCACTTTTTGCTCACATTTAATATTCTGTGATTTTAATAAATGTGCAGACACTGCGAGCTCCCAAACATATCCAAGCAATTTAGTTAGTTTAGTTAGTTAGTTGCCAATTGTCCAATATGAATACTGGTGTTCTTGTCTGACAATAGTGTTGGATCATTTGATTTCACTGTTATGCTATATATGGGTTAGTAGGTCGCTGCTTTACCTCCTAGTAGGCACAGTAGGTGTAGGTTCCACAAGGCTCTGTCCTTAGCCCCCTTCTTTTCTCACTATACATTCGCTCACTAGTAGGTCACACTATCATACAACCTTCATTGTCATGGATATGATATATTAGGTACAAAAACAACCCGGTTAGGGTTTGCGCTGTGGTTCAGGCCTGCACAATGTTCGTTTTGGACCATTCTTCCTTAGAAAACTGCTTAAGCTCAGACATATTCTTAGCATGTGTGGTGTGAGGAACAGCATCTGTATTGGGCTGAGGTCTGAGCTGGAGTCACTGATGCAAAAACCCCAAAGAAAAGCGTTAAAAAGAAGTGTTTTTGCATTAATGCCAAAACTACCATAAGTCCTTTACTCTTCACTCTGTGTACTTATGTGGATTTTTTTAGAGGACATCTTCAAGCACACATGACCTCCATCAACACAGGGCTAGATCCCAAAGTAATTCAACAGCAACATTTGTGACAAGCTATTTGTGTAGAGGATACACATCTTCACACGTGTGAGATCAAATCAAGGACGGTGGAGGAGATTACATAGTGAATGCAAACATTTTATCTGCTGTGAACACCGTGTCCCTGTAGCATGTCAGTCAAGTACAATAAGCTCACTACATGAAAAAGAATATTTGATTACTATAACAAAGGCTTGTGTCTGCATATAGCCCTGTATGATGACAGCGAGAGAGAGACAATAAAATGTGGAGATGATGGGAACAAAGGAGGAAACAGTGGGATAAATAACTAAGGACATGAAGGATTAAAACATGTATAAACAGAAAAACAGATATTTGAAATACATAAGGTGTTATTGCTCAGTTTTTTAGAAAACACACCAATGTCAGAGCCCTGACATACAAGTAGAAGCCATTTCATGTTATAATATCCTATGTTTTATCTTGATGATTTGGTGAACATGTGCTTTACTTTAGCACAAGGAGGTAAAATGATGAGTGGCTAGAGGAGCAAATGAAAAGTGACTGTGAAACTCAGAGAGACAGTAACAAGACAGGACATGAATGACAGTGGCCACATTCACAAATGCACAGTTTGATATAAACCCTTGTTTCTACTGCGGCTTCTCAAATGTGTCACTTTAGCTTCTCCGTAGCAAACTGAATGAAAGATGGACGCTTAGAGCAACTACATTAAACAGCATGTGCTCCGACTTCGCCTCAACAACGTGTGCAGCCAGACCACCGCCTCAGCAGAATCCCTAAGAGCTTTCCCACGACTCTTTCTAGAAAGCGCGTGGTTTGTAACCCAGTGCCACGCCGCCAGCCGGACCCCAGCCGGCTGTTTACCTGCCACAACAAGGTTGAGGTCTCGGTCAGGTCGAGGTGGTGCCCCCTGCCTGCTGAGAGCTGCTTCAATTGATCCTCCATCCTCAACCTACCACCGCCCACCCCAGCCACAGCACACACAGTATCTCTGGGTTAAGTAAACCCACGGTGGTGTTCACAGTGGTTGAATTATAAAATTAAGTTAAGTAAAGTCAACTTTGGAAAGTTACCATGGTAGCAGAAATGTTATCCTCATTCTCTACCATACTGAGATATGCAGCAAAATTTCAATGTTCACATTTTTATTTTATCTAGCAGGAATGTGCTTTTGCACATATTTGGTTTTGTAGGGTTTTTCAAGAACAAATTCAAACATATAATTTGTTCAGCCTGCTACACTGAAAACTTTACATTTAGTCATGTCAGTACAAATGAAATATTTTTCTTATTTTTCCAATTTAGTTGCGTTGCTAGAAAATGTGTTGTGTTGCAGAAGAGGATGAGTGAGATTCAACTTTTTGGCTCGACAGCCCTACATTTGTTGCGAGAGCCCTTTGTGTCTCGACTCCCACTGTTTCAACAGTAGTTTCACTGAAATTAATAAGGAGTTTGTGTTTTTTAAGGCTGGATAATGTCAAACTGGTCCAGCTGGACTATAACAAAATAGAACTTCTTCTGTTGAAATTAAAATTTAGTACATCATGTCCTGTGCAACGTTATCACAGAAAACACATTCGGTATAAAAGCTTCAAGAAGTGGGACAGCACTTCAGTGTTATGCTACAATCAAAATGTCAAGGATGATTACTTTCAAACTGCACCTTACAAGAGGAGCTGTATTAGAGAAATGAATAAAAATGCCCAGATTCTCACATGAAAAACTTTCAAGAAAGTAATAATAACAAAAACTCAATTCTTACATAGCCCTGTAACCATGAATCTGAAGCATGTGCGAAATATCACACACACAGCAGACACACGCTGCTATCCATTTGATCTCACCATGTTTTGCCTCTGTTAGAGCATCTGCCAAAGAACTTTCTCACACATTCTTGTTAAAGTACGTAAGTGATGATTTATGTGTACAGAGCATTAACTGAGATAACTTGTGTAACTGGCTACAGACTACTACTACTCTATGTGAGCAGAAGTAATGATACAGTACTAGTCGGATTCTCATGAGTTTTAAAGACAAGAATCTTGTCATGTCATACAAACTTTAGTTTACATTAAGAATTAGATTTTGATTTTTAAATGTAATATCTATATACTGTCATATCTGTTACAGATAGCTCACAAATATACAGTTCAATTTTTTATGAAGGATTCAGTCATTTACTGAATAATTTCCTAAAGCAGCTGAGCACTGAGTACTTGTTGCTTCTTGCTACTAAAAACTACAATTAGTACCACAGAAATTGTGAGACCTGATTAAAACACTTCAAAAACTGACAGGTACACATAGGTAATACTTGTTATTAGAACCATTTCACTGACAGCTTTAGTCTATAGCTACCTTAAAGTTTCATATGCTTAATGAACGAGTTAATGCATATCTGTAATTATATTTTTAATCAAACTAATTAAGGTGCCCTGCAGAGGTTACATATATCCAGTTTCCTTATGGCCTAACAAATATAATGGGTGGGTGTATTTCCTTCTTTTTAAAACATAGATCTTCTTCTTCCCTCCCTTTGTTGGCGCCCTTTGTTTTCTGCTGCTAACGCCACCAACTGTCAATAAGGAGAATAGCACAAAACAAATGTAAAATGTTAGACCACCCACATGCTCATATTAATCAAACATGGGTGGACTTCGAGCTGGCTTTAGTTTGGATTTTTAATAAAACACATTTCATTAAGTGTAAAGGCAGAGTGTACACATACATTATATCCTGTTTTAGGTCTTATATAAAATGTTTGACAGTAAATACCTTAGGTTTATGGTCTCTGGACAATAAAGGTATCACTTATCTACAGCTGACTTAACCCCTCATTTTCTTATTTTCTGTTCAAAGGCACAAAGTTCAAACAGGGCTGAAATGTTATTTATTCTACTTCAGTGATGTTCTTTACAGAGACACATCTGCAAAACCAACATCTTTCAGCTGCCAAAATCACTAACAACCCCAAATTCTCTGTTGTGTACAACTTTCAACACACCCAGCAGATGCTGAGATTTCCAGATCTGCTGTGGCTTAGGGCTAAAAGCTTCAATTCCACTTCAGCTTGACGTCCCCATATAAGCTGACGAGTTTCTCTCTGCAGGCCAGTGATATGGTCTCTCCGTCTGCTTCCTCACTCCACCACAATATTATGTGACAGAATGCAAAACTGATCCAAGACTTTGGCATCTAAGAGCAAAAGTTTGATCCAGATTAGTGAAGGCCTGCTTGCAATTATTAATTATTGGCCAGAGGTAGTGAGTGAGAGATGCCTGCACGGGCTTCTTATGAGCTGCAACTGGGCTCCGGCGTCACCGCGACTGCAGCTCATCCAAACCTCAGGCGATTATTCTTTCACTCCTCGTCTTTCTGGTCGGCAGCCATTCTGCCATTTTTGCTTTGTGCTTTCTTTATTATTATTATTTGTGAGAACAGGCGAGCGGGAGGGGGAGACACAGAGAAGACAGAAAAAGAAGTGAAGGGGCAGCAACACATAGCAGGCAATGATAGGAGCAGCTGGAAGAGGTGGAAGGTGGATTCAACATAAATCTTAAAAGGAGGGGGGAAAAAAAGATGCATACAAAATAGTGCTTTTAGGGCTAAATTGACAGGGAGCATTTTAAGTGACATGCAGGAAGAGGGGTGCACTGTGAGAGAACAGTGCACTAATGGGACCATCCCAGTTTATCCCCCTCCTGCCAAAGTGTGTCCCCTGATGGGGCCCGCTCCCTTCTAATCCGCTAATCTGACACTTCCAGAGGGCAGGCACGCACACACTAGACACTAATATTGACGTGTGCGCCTGAGTGTGAGCTCACACACACACACACACAGACACACACGAGCACACAAGAGACTGAATGCCAACATTAATCAAATAGACTGAAGGCGCAGACATAATTACACATCTAAACAAACGTGCACACACACACAGAAACACCAAATTAACATCTACATCCACACACACACTGTACGTGTTTACGTGTGTACACACAGCTGTACCTACACAATGTGGGTTAAATAAGACGAGCTGGTCTGGAGTGTGTAATTTGTAACAAATAGCTCACTCTCAGTTTACAGGTGCCCGCAGTATTGAATGCGAGTCTAAGTGGGACCATTAGGGTCAAATTGGACTAATTCAATCCACAGATCTAATTCAGTAAAGCGATGTGGTTGTTGGACGTAGCTGCGGAATTCAGAGGGGTTCACTGAAAGCTGAGCTCTGACTGAAAGTTAACCCAGAGAAACGTCAGGGTGTGATGTGTGTGACGTGGAGGTTCATTTGTACAACTGCAGGGTTTTGGTGTGACCGGGGTGGTACTTATAAGGACTGTGAAGCCTTTTTACACTATAACTCATCACTGGAGCCAGTCATCAGCAAACGTTATCATTCAGGAGCTTATGATTTCAATCTGAGCAGATGGATGTGAGCTGGCTTCATTTCTACAAATCTCATAAGTTTGAAATGGAAAACATGGCTACCCAAAGGCCCGGAGAGGGCTGACACTGAGAACGTTGGAAGCACTTCACTGACAAAATTACATATTGTTATTTGAGCTGCAGAAAACAGTGAAAGCACTCAGCTGCTGAAATATGCATATGCACCTGTTCTCATGCACAAATTGGATCGGTTCATAAAAGATCATTGAAATGTCAGCTCTTCAAAACGCGACCAACATTACAAACACAGTTTTTTTTTGCCTGAGGCTGAAAAGTTGACAAATCAAAGGAAAAGATTCAATAAAATCTAAAACCTAATCTCCAGTCGTGGCTGTTGCTGATGTGGAGGCTTGAACAGTACACGAAAGCAGATCATTAGTGCTGTTTTCCTTGGCACCTATGAAAGGCCGTATCCGTCGGTGCAATGGGTGTTATGGGACGTGACGACGAATGACCTATTCTGATTGGTTGGAAAGACCAAAGCTGACGAGCTGGTGAGCTCATCCAGGTGAATGCTGTTTGTTTGGCTGCATGTGTTTATGTGTGGGTGAATATTTCCTATGAAAAAGTGGTTGTAACAGCCAGACGGGGCCTGAGAATAGCTAGCTACACTTCCTCCCTGCATTAGCATAACAATAAAGAAACCCACACACTCATCTCCTGCTCTGCTATAATAATCACTTATTTACCTCTGTGGCTGTATTCGTGACCTTGAATGCAGCTATGCGCCAGCGTGTGTGAGTGTGGGAATAAGAAGCAAAGAGTGTTTCTGCTGCCTTCAGTGTCTTTGTCCATGTGTGTGAGCGTGTGTGTGTCTGTGTCTGTGTGTGAGCGTGTGTGTGTGTGTGTGTACCAGCATCAAAATCTAAGCCTGCCCCACAAAAGCTGCCATCAAGTCTTTAACAGTTCCCTCCCTTCACACACACACACACACACACACACACACACACACACACACACAGCGAAAGAAAAACAAGTGAAAGAAAAAAAACATGCCAGAAATGAGGCAGCCGGCACGTCAGGCCTGTTCCAATTGGCTGGGCAGCGGTTGAAGGTTATCCCGGCTAACAAACATATCACGCCAACCATGGAAGCACACACACATTCACGACAGCATACACACCCATAAAGCCTTTTGTGGCCAGACAATAGTCTGTAACCTTCAATTCTGTGGCAGTGAAATACAAGGTGCAACAAACAAAGTGAGTTCCTTACATCGAGCGCGTCGCCGAGGCAGCTTTGGTTCACACAAGTGTTTAATAAAGTAACGCACAGAAAAAAAAAGGAAATATAGTAAAGCTTAAAATGGAAGGAGAGCAAATGAGGGTTGTAACGAATAGCAGCTCTGTGACAGAATGAATTGTGTTGGTTGAGTTACACACTTATTTTTTATTATTTCCTTTTGCTGGATTAAAGGGACTGAAGGGTGTATTTTCCACTGGGAAAGGGGTAAACTGATATCCCACCCACACCATGTTTGATAGATCAGAATTGACGGGGCTTCATTCCACATTCACACCTGCACTCCTGCCAGAACGACGGACCTTCCACCCTACAGCCTCATCCTCCACCAATCCAACCCCACATTTTTGGATGTCTACAAAACAGACGACATGGAGCCATGCTTTCATGGTGAATTTAAAGCGCTATTAAAAAGTCTGCAAGAAAAACACAGCATGACTTCAGCTGTATCGGGTTCGGACATGATTTCTATTGCTGTTTGGGTTACATACAATAATTTAGAATTTTGAATCACTGTATGAATCATAAGTATAGGAGTTCATTGTCTGTCATACCTCGGCAATCACTCAAACTTGTTCTGCTTGTGACAATTAAATTGAAGGTAAACTAAATCTTGGGACTAGGAGAGGTGTAATATGACAGAAAAGTACCCCTTCCTCATGGAGGTATCATTTTAAATAGGGTTAGTGCATCAATAATGCAGTGGTTTACATTTAACAGTTCTCATTTGTGCAAACACTGCAGTGAGTGTCATTCATGCGTAATTTACTGCCCTGATATAATTATATCCCAACTTCTACCTCACCTTCAGTAGACACTTAAAGACAATATCTCTGCTTAACATATCATGGCCTTTGTTTGCAGCAACAGACAGACACCAGTCAGGATCATCAGACATTTATGAACGCTCCCCACCTCCATCCCACCCTCTCTTTCTCTCTCTCCCTCTGATCTCAGATGTTGAGCTCAGCTATTTCATCTCACACTTGACTGAAGCCGGCAGTCACAATGAATTAGGGAAAGATGGGCAGGTTTTGGTGTTAGCTGAGGGCAGCGTCGGGGTAATGTCGACCTGTCAGGATCTAACCTGATCTACTATCCTGGCAACAATGCCTCCATGAATGATTTAGATTGGGTTAGAGAGAAGACAAAGCTTTTGTTTAACTCTCCCAGTGGACCCATCCTCCATTTCACCCTTCCCCCAAAAAAACAGAAGGGTAACTGACTGTAAAATGGGTGTGGCTCACTGGATCCATCAGTGCATTCATTTTCCTATGCTTTTTTCCAAGCTGTTTTGGAATTCAAATAATAAACATCAGCAATGCAACAGAAACGCCCAAGCTCGCAGCCACGGGGTGATTAATTGGAATGTCTTTGGCTGTAATTCGTGATCAATATAAGCTTTTTCCTCTGTAGCACACA
>JAUBNQ010000010.1:14821684-14847448 GCA_032353495.1 Ctenopoma kingsleyae | reverse complement strand
ATCACTTGATACTGTCTGTTCTGTAGTGTCTGTCTGCCTCTTCATTAAAACGCCTTCACCTATTTACATTTCACTTAAAAAAAGCCACCCTAAAGGCGATCAAGTGTTCATTTTATACAAGGATGCTGTTATCCAGCATGCTCTATAACATGCATGTTGGATATTCATCACTTTCACAACACTACTGGTAGATGAACCATGATCAGCTTTTGCTAGTTTTGCACATTTAGGACATGAATTGGACTCAAATAAAGGGACACAAACAAAGCCAAATGTAACAGTAATTATTGATGTACTGAACACAATTGTATTTGAATTCAAATCATAAATGCAAATTCTCCTCCAGTGTACATGGGAGAGTCTCTGCCTTGTATTAAATTAATGCACCTTCAATGAATAGATGATAGTAATTACAGTAAACAAATTAACCTGGCAGCAGAAACCAGCATGTCAACACTCTGAAGGCCTTAAACAACTTTCAATTCATCAGATAAAAATATTTCACTGTATATGAAAGAAAACTCCATTCCAAGCTTCACCTTCAAAAAATATCATTGTATTTAATATACTGACTTGTTTCTCCAGTTCATTTCCACTCATGGCCATTTCCATTCATTGCAACGCAGTATCTACACTCCACCACAGACGGTAAATGTCACAGATAGTGTTAAGTTTCTAAGGCTTTGTGAAGGAGCCAGGGCACACTCCACCAAAGGTCAAGGCTGATCCCTTAACTTCCTCTCTTCTTCCCACAAAGCTACGCTCCAACGACAGCTGCTTTTCAGCACGGTCTAGGTCATGACTCACCGAAGCACTAAGGGCCGCAGATGGCTTTGATCTACATTAAGTTACCGGGCAAAAGGTTTGCAGCAGTGGTGAGAACAAAAATCTGCATTCTTCCATTGACACTGAAAAGGTCTGAAGAAACCAAGGGACAAGCATGGATGTTTTCTAGTAAGTCCACTGCGCATGAACAGCTGTGGAAAGATTTACTCAGCATACCCTTCCCAAGAGGTCATTAAGGGGAACTTTTTTTTCAACAGAGATGACTCAACCAATACACCTGGATGAGGTAAGGGCAGTCGGCCTTTGAATATTTTCCATGCAAGAACACAAACTGTGTGACTCACACTACTTGGGAGACTCAAGCAATTCTT
This sequence comes from Ctenopoma kingsleyae, assembly GCA_032353495.1. Lineage (NCBI taxonomy): Eukaryota > Metazoa > Chordata > Actinopteri > Anabantiformes > Anabantidae > Ctenopoma > Ctenopoma kingsleyae. The sequence goes on along the minus strand of JAUBNQ010000010.1, from coordinate 14,846,291 downwards.
CTGTCTTGCCACAAATATAGTTTTAATTCAGAGCACAAAAGTCTGATGATTTGCTTATTGTGGGTGTAGAAAATGATAAGGAACAGTCCTATTTTTGCCAGTTTTATACACACAGCAATCAACTAATCACTTCAGAGGGCTTTGCTTGAAATAAGGATTGTAATTGGTATTCCACACAGTCCATCAGGTCTTCCCTCCTCCTCATAGGTGAACAGAAACTGTGTGTATACAACAATCTGATCTTCTGTGTTTGGTTTCAAAGAGGGTTCTGTCTCTGCCAGGTTGTGCAGCCATTTAGGGGTCAGCACACAAAGCTCTATACAACAGCCCATTCTGGGAAAAGGTCATGGCTATAAAGCAGAACTGGAAAGTGGACCAACATACTGAATCTAGAGGGTTCACATTGAAGACACAAACAGAACAGAATAGGCCAGAATAGTTGAGGGTCAAGTTGAGCACAATTTGATGGCTTCTTCCGTGCTGGTGCTGGAATTCGGCGAGGCCTAGAAGACCATATCTGGTCATATATAATACATGTATATGTTACATGAACAGCTTGTGCATAGACTCTTAAAAAGGCACAGTGCAAAAACACGTGAAGCCCATAAGATGTCCATAAAAGGTCTGAGAATGCCACTTAAATGAAACATGCAAACTGTCCAACCCATCTTTTCTTCTAAATCAAATCAAATCCGGGTTTGGTTGCGACCTGCTGCTATGTTTTTGACATGAGATGAGGTAGGACAGTGGAACCAATGGGTGCAGTCAGACCCAGTATCACTCCATCTGGTCTGGATTTATTAAATGCAGTCAACCACAGCAAAGGAACTTTGCATGGTTTCCATTGTTCACCTTGAATGACTTATTAAAATGTGAAGACAAGACAATCAAACCCTTTAAGGACTGGTTTGAGATATTTCAAGCTGGTGCCTAGCTGGTAATGAGGTGCCTAGATGGACATGACTTCACAGGTCTTGATCAATATAATTTGCCCTTTGTTGGAAGAGTCAAGATTCCAACAACTTTGTTAATCTCTGATGGAAGATGCTTTGCTTGTTACAGCTTCTCTTTGCTCACAAAAAAGAACCACACCAACATCTGTACAACTGGGATACATATGCAGATGTACAGTCCTTGTTCTGTGCAAAATTTTGTCAAAACTTTGACATACACAAATTTTCCCTGATTTTGTTAAATCAAAGGTATCCCTCCACCACAGCTTAACAAGGAACTACTATCAGGTGTGACAAAAAGTAGGAAAAGATACCAACTCCATCTACCTTAGTACTACTACTGAAATTTCATGAGTCTTAAAAACACACATTTTGTGGCTTGTGGCCTCTGTAGCCCACTCCACAACTCTGGTCGAGACAAGCGGCTCCAGTGGCTAGTTAACACCTGTACAGTCAGTATCACGTATCAAATTATCAGAGATTGAAATTAAATGTGTGCATTGTGACAACAAAAGGAAAAAGGGCATCTGAAAGCTGCCTGAAATCCTGTCCTGTCTTATCTCAGATTGGACAGAATGCGCTGTTACCTACCAGCACGCCATGCCTCCCTGTCTATATTTCCTCTCTCTCATATCTTTGTGTCTTCAGGGGAAAAATCCCTCTTTTGGTTCTCCTTTTCCAATCATCCCTCACCTCATTGTGCTGACCAGCCCTCTTTGCTCTATCCACATGAAGAATATGTAATTACAGGAGAGTCGAGGCCTGATAGATGACTGTGTGTGAAGCCACAATGCAGCCCAGGAAGAGTCATTCTGGCCAGAGCCCATTATCAGATTAACAACCCCCTCTTCTTCTGTGTTTGGGCATCGCTTAAATCTCTTACGGATCTCTTACTGCCTCTTTCACTGTACGCCTTTCTGTCTTGCTCTGTTTTTGTCTTTCCCTCTGGTATCCCAGACGTGCCAGGTTACATGCCATTGTCCAGCTGGGTACTGGGTACAAAGTCCACTACCAGAAAAAGATGGAGATTAGAGGTAAGTTTATAAAGAACAAGGAAGATGAAAATGAAAATCTGTATCTAAGTCCCATATAAGTGTTTGGTAGTTTTGCAAAATCTAAATTGATATGGTATGTCCTGTTTGGATTTGTTCTGCTTCTAATGTTTTTAAATGCTTGTGGAACGATAATGATAGGATATTATGTGGGTTTTGCGAAGCGAGTTCATTTTCAGGGGAGTATTGGTTTTTGGTGGCTTCATCCAAATGCCATGATCCCAGGATCTGGATGGTTTCCTCTGACTGTCCACTCAGCCAATCAAGCGCAATTACCCCTGAGCAGTGAACACACAAACACAGTGACACTGGGTTTTTCAAACTTCTTTAACTGGCTTCTCAGTGGAAGTATATTGAGTTTCGCCCTGGCCAAGGTTTAATTAACATGATAGAAAAGGGGGAAGACCCCTGCCAGGAAATGATACAACTGTAAGGTTTTCTTAGTCACTCAGCAGTGCAGAGACAACACAGTGACAAAGAGGTTAGAAAACAGTATGGACTAAGTAATCAGCTTTAGGAAAATATGTGGACAGACGTCCATTACTCCATACTGGTTCTCCATACCATCCATACAGTTTTCTATATTTAAATCATTAATTATATGCTAAGCACAATGGATGGTTTGATTTGATTAACTGAGATTAACTAGGTAGATTAACATATGGTAAATAATTCATGACATATATTTCTATTCCTAAACGGGAATTATCAGATCTCATTTTGCTTTGCTATTCAGAACTGTTCCACAGGCAAACGGTCAGTTTAGCCCTCCAACATGATGATCGGCATCTGCATTTGATCCAGCTATGGGTGAGGCTGAAGCAGCAGTAACTGCGGCAATTCATACCTATTAAATCTGGCAAAAATTCTGTTTTCTAAACCTCAGAGAAAAGGATTTCTGAAAGAGCATAAACAACAAACATCAAAGACAGAAAAGTACTACTGCTGTGGCTGACCCTTGGCTACCAGCTACATCCAGTTTTAGTAACAACCTCTAGCACATTGATGCTATCCCATTAGAACCCAGCTTGTGCCGCTCATAGAATATAATACGCTCTAGTCAGACATAGCTTGCCAATTAGCCTACAAATCATTTCATGCCAACATGTCCCAAATCCAAAAGGTTGTTTGCCAACACTCATTGAAATCCTCAAGGTATTTCCTGAATCAAGATATTTCATTTTGAAAATCTATGGCAGTGCCACCCATATAATATCGGCTTGCGTTGATGTCAGGTCATTGTCGAGTTATCCTTGTGATTTAAGCATAATGTAATACACGAGAGCACAAGCTTGGGCTAGTATGTCCCAGTCTAACCTTATTATTATCAATGTTGGGGAGTAACTAGTAAATGTCACTGTAATCAGCTATTGGAAAAATATGTAAATAAATTACTGTTACTAATCAAGTGTTGGTGGTTACATGTCAATATGATCTTTTTGGTAAAATGCTTATCTGCACTATCAGCAAAGTCTTTGGAACAAATTTGAGCACAACACCACCAAGGGTGGGATGGCTCACAAAGAGCTCTTTCCACATCTAGGTAACATCCACTTATTTGGTAACATATGCTCAAATGGTTACAGTTGTTTTTCCTTGGTGTGGCAGTTAGCACTGTCACCACTGTCTAAAGACATAATAATTAGGGGTAACCAGGATGTGAACCACCAATGTTGGGATTTGTAGACTACAAGGAAGAATGGTTAAGAGAATTGATGGATGGATGTTTATCATTGGTTCTCTTGTTTAACTTTGCACCGCCTCTCATGCATTGCTAAGCAACCTGACTGTGCTGTGTCTGACTTAGTCAGTCAGCGATGAATACTGTTAAATTTAAAGCTTTTAGGACTTTTTTATTGGAGTAATCAAAATAGTTACATTACATATTACATTTTAACAGGTTAGCTAGTAATAAAATAGTAATAGAAAGCAGTAGAACTAAAGTAGAAGCTCGTAAACCTAACTAAGTGATGGCATAAACACATTACTATATTAAAGTATCTATAAGTCTGCTCATCCAACATTCTGCACAAAGACACATCCAAGTGAAGTAACGTGCACTGAGATCACTGACGCCTGCAGAGATTAAGCCTGTAATTGTACCTGTAAAAATGCAGGGGGGTACTGTATAACTTTTTGTATATATTTGTGTAAGTATATATTTTAAATCCCAGGAGCTCAACTATATATATGTTTAGCAAAACCAACACTTATCCTTGGAACCTAACTGTACAGGTGATTTTACAAATTGAAAAACTGGTGTGTATCGGATGTGTTCTTTGTATGTCTGCTAAACTAAGTGTGTCTATGAGGTGTGCGTGTATATGCAATCATATGCACTTGTGTTTGAGTACCTCATTCATGGGCCATTGTCTGACATGGGAGACGAGCCCACAGGCATTAGCTCGCCTGGATATACACTCATTACTGTTTCCTGAAATACATGGGGTAAATTATATCAGCCCGCTGCAGTGGAGCATGGACGGCAAAGGAAATGATGGCGTCCTTTGTGTAAAAGACAAGGGGCTGAATTCAAGAGGCTCTTAGCATGAGGGCTGATGACAGGCATGATACTAGAGTTTTGTGGTGTTAACACTACAGGGGCACTTGAGTGGTCTGTAAATGTGACGGTAGAGAGAGGGCAACAGCGTACACCCCAGCAAAAATTCAATCAGACAGGAATCCATGTCAGCACACACAGATATATTGTAATCACAGCGGCATGTGTGCGCACCATGCTCAAAAGTCACACACAAACAGGCAGCTGCTGGCGACCTGCTGTGAGCGTGTGATTGTGACTCTCCGCGGTTCTGTTTCTCATAGAACGCGTGTAATCACATAGGTGTGTCTTGCTGTGTTGCGTTGTGCGTGTGTGGGTGCTGAGCGTGATGGTATGTGTGCACACTTGTCTGTGCAGCTGTCGCGACCCCCGCGTCACCGTTGTGTGTCTGCACCCCACCGCCACCACCACCTTGGAGGATTAGCCTCTGTGCACACTGGGGAGGGGCAGGTGGGGTTGCATCACAGTCAATCATGTATTCATAGGAAATTCAATTTCTCTGACACACTGGGATGATTTGTACTCTGACACGGGCTCTATCTCACACAGCGAATTGTATCTCAAATTGAAAAAGTAAGCAAAGGACATTTTTTACAATGGGTCTGAGCAGAGCAAAATGTAGGAATGTGAAACAGGGGAAAAAATAGTTAATATGTGAGTATTTTGAGTCCACAGTGGAGCGAAACAGCCCTGTCTTATTTGTTCTACCCTTCCTTGTGGTCTGAGGGAAATTCATCTGTACAACTCTGCCTTTTAACTACTTCCGTGCAGCTGGTGACAACAGGGAGGCATTTTGGAAACATCATCCTTTTCTAGTCCATTTTTGATTCCATATTACAGATGTTTTTCCAACCCCTATTATCATACTGTAATATGGATTTGAGGCAGGTGTCCACCCACTTTCAACATCATTAACATCATGCGTGCCATCCCCACATTTATCGTGGGGATCTGCCAGCCAGACAGATAAGAAATTGTCATGGCAGTAATCGAGGGAAGCACCACTGGGACACACATGTTGTGCAGGTGCCAACAGGCTAATTGAAGCCAATTGGCATTTCACACAGCAAGCGTCACCTGCATAATGAAGTCATCGCCTCCTAAATTCCCCACAGTTCTTCGCCCATTTTTCCCTTCCCGTGTTTTTGGCTCTTCCTGCCGTCGCTGACCTCAATACGTTGACGACGACGCTGTGTTTAACAAAGCAGATTTGTGGCAGTACGGCAGGGTCACGGGGTTCAGGAGGAAGAGGTGCATAGTGGGAGTTCAGGCAAGGGTCTGTCTCCACCCTCCTGTCAGGATGGATCTCAGCCCCCAGGTACAACTGAGGCTTCTTGTGACAGAGCATAAAATCAGACAAGACTGACAGGTATTGTGGAGATTCCCCCCACAAAAAAACAAGAGATAAAGATAGAAACTAAGGAGCATTGAAGATGGAGATTTCCTGAGAGATAATCCCCTCTCTGGGTGGAACCTTTTCATCATCCTTCATTTTGCTATTTTATCTTCCCTCTGCCCTGCAGCAGGCCTGATGAGTTTCTGTTTTATCCCGACTGTCTCTTATGGTTGAAAATCACACACACTGTATGAAATCATTCCAAATGGCACAAAGAAAATTTTGAAAACAACAGGAACAACACCATCAACTGAAGACACTGTGGATGTTCTGTGGTTTATTTGATGACAGACCATTGGCAATCGGAAAGATGGCAGGTTAGACGTCACTTTTGTGTCTTTCTAAATGTAAGAAAATGCATGAAAGGCTCGTAAAAAGCACAGCATTCAATGATTTATCTGCTTATTAAGTTGTTTGTCTGCAAATCTTGACTCAACATTCCTGCTGTCAGCCTTGAGCTGCGAGTTATTAATTAAGATGCAAAGTCGGCCATTCTACGTGGCTGCTTTCTCCAAGGTGCACCACTTCTCAAATTTGGTGAGCATCCACTGTTCAGCTTAATTAATGCGAGAAGTCCTGCAGCTCACACTAAGACGATAGACTGCTCACATAATTATGCACTGCGTTTAAACACGAGCAGACTTCATGCACACTTTCCGCGGCGACCAACAAACCTCCAACCCTTTTTAAAAATGCAGCGGGCGTCGCCCCCCCATTCAGGAGTGGTGCTGCTCAACGTGGAGCCCCAGCCTGGCTCTTTGTAGTTATAGCAGCGCTAATGAGAATGAGGTCATGGGGATTTTGGCAACCATTGTGACGAATGTGGGGAGAGATGCAAGCCAGAACCGTAACGCCCCTTTTCTACAACACACACACACAAACTCCCCACCCAGTGTGTCAAACATGCTGAGTGTTGGGCCACTATAGCGACAGCTGACTGGGAAATAAGGGCAGCTTCTTGGCAACTGGCTGCCACGTTGGCCGCCAGTTCCAGTAAAAGGACTTATGAGGGAAAGAGGAAGAAAGAAGGAGAAAAAAGTTCACTTCATCTTTTCCATTCGATAACAAGAAACACCAACTGAGCAACCAAACTGATGCACAGAAGAAGAAGCATTGCCACTCGCGAGTGCTTTTAATTTGAACCACTCAGCCATTGTGTTGTGTTGCTTCCGAACGGCCAGTGACTGACGGTGTTTTTCTGGCCGGAGAATTGGAGAAGTACGAATGGATTGAGAAACAGGCTGTGAGAAAGACGGGGTTTAACAGGGGAGGAAGCAGAGAAATGGGTTTAACAAGGCTGTAACACTGCAGAGAAGAAATCTCCTCTTTTCCATGGGCCACTGGAATGGGACTAACAGTGACACACAAGCACACACAGGCATCAACAAAAGAAGGCTACTGTGTCGTGTTTCATCATCTCAAGGATGCAATTTTCATCAGCTGTTTGAAGAACTTCCTGTTCTGAGCTGTACTGCACAGTGCAGAGGCCTCCGGGTACAGAAACAAGGTCAAGGTCCGACAGTAAGCGAATATCTCCCAGATTATGTAATTCAGAAGGCTGCTTCACAGACAGTGCTCAGAAAAAGGCGTACTGAAAATATGTGTGGCTTTCTTGGCATTAATAGCAGCATCAGACCCAGTACATAGTGTACAGTGTGTTAAAGAAACAGGTCTAACCTCACAAAGCCGGCTCACTGTGGTCTGGTACAGTGCAGCATTTCTGGTAAGCAATATGATAGATGATTGACAGGTTCTTTCATACACTGGCATTTGGCAACAATAACATCACTTAAATGGTAATTTAGTCTATAAAAGTAAATGTACGTCAAAGGTAAGGTAACTAAATGTACTAACTACAATGTACCAACAGATCCCACCACAGTTGTTCAGTTCTTAAAAGTATAATTGGTCAGTAAAATGACAAACGTCCATATGTTAAAGTTACTGACACAGTGTCGATAATAAAGTCTTAGACCCACCAAACGCTTGTATAACATCTTCTGTTCTTAGCTTAATTAAAACCTTTACACATGTTGACTGGTTTTACTGTTGAGATGTCACCTCCTGATCTCCCAAATAACATATCTAGTTATGTTCAAAGTGAGCTTTTAAAGCTACAGAGACACACCCCCACCTCCATCACTTTGGCAGGAGTTGGCAGTCATCTGATTTTCATTGGCCTGATACATTAGTAAAACCCTTTTCTGACTGATTTGATGAGTCACGGGGCTGTGAGTTTCCAGAATGACACCATACACTGTGGAACTGGATACGCAGAGACACAAACATGTCCAACAATGACCTACAATCATCCCACAAAAACAAAACTGACTTCTTAACGAAAGCAGCTTTACAGATCTCTGCCAGAGAAAGAAAGAAACAGCACACTCCGGAAATCAGCTACTGTTCTGCGCAACACTTATCGCTAAGCTGTGTTTTTTTTTTTTTTTCAGAGGCAAATGAAAAGAAAAGGATGATAATGAAAAAGGGGATTAACGAGAGGGAAAAAAAAGAGGAGAGAACCAGTTGGGCCTGTTGTTGAATACACACAATAAATGAAAAAAGGGCAAACAAGCTTTCCCCTACCAGCCTCTGCTGCCCTGCTGGAGCGTTGTTCACCGCACTACTCCAGCTCTGAACCTCCACGGACTTTTCCGTGTGTGTGTATGCTGGATGGGGGTGGGTGGGTGGGGGTCTTCCAAATGACATATTTGCATACAAACAGCCTGTCCAAATTCACAGAGGAAAAAGGAGGGAAGAAAAAACAGGCAAATATGGTGTGTGTGAGAGAGTGTTTGTGTGGGTGTGTGTGTGGAAGGGCTTTGTTTGTCCTCCTCAGGTGCTGAGGGGGTTTCGATTCAAGCAGGGTGGAGAATCTCATTACCTGAGTGATGCACTGCCTGTGTTTGCATGCATTATTCCAACGAGGCTTCGACGCTGCTTCACTCCTTCACTCCTTCACCTTTCTCTCTTGGTCAGGAAAAAAAAAGAAAAAGCACAAAGTCCCACTTGCAATGACAAACAGGTCGGTTCAGCCACAGAAGAGGCTGAGGGATCAAAGGGCTCTTTTTCCCAGGGCAGAGCTGTCGCAGACGAGACTGTTTGCCAGAAATATTTTGCCTAAGTTGCTTTGTCAGTTGGAGAACTGTGTTTGTAAGTATTATGGTGTGTTTTTGACGGAAAATAAATGTGATGATGATACTGACTACATCAAATTATACATAATAAATGGAAATAAACATTTTCCTTCTTTCAATGATGACATCATTTTATGTCGCCATTTTTGTTTTTGTGGAGAAGACATGTTCATCCCAGAGAGACGGACTAAAATAATATATTTAATCAGCAATACTATGTAATAAAGATGTCCTAACAAAGCATCAGACTGCCATGCAGAAGGTGGAAGGATCGAACCCCAAACCTCACACCAGGTGTGTCCTTGAGCAAGACAGCTCCCCGGGTGCCTCCTGTGGCTGCCCACTGCTCCCCCCAAGAGAGAGACGGGTTAAATGCAGAGATCAAATTTCATTGTAACATGTAAATGTGATCAATGACAATAAAGTCTGATTATCCAGTGGAAGGATGCTTTTGACTCTGATGATCCTCTGATCGTGAATAACCATAAGATCAAACGTTTGAAACTTGCAATGCTTTGGCGTTTTGCACAAGTCCGTGCAAATCTAATGATATTCAACCAAAATATGACACCTGCACAGCATGAATAAGTCCGCACTGTCACTGTGAGCATGTTAGCATGGCATCATGTTACCATTTGAAGCTACAGTATGTAAGTTGAACCCGAAGTGCCGTGCAGAAAGTAGCAACGCATGGCAAATGGTGAAAGAGCGGAGCGGAGAAAAGAGTGGCAGGGCTGGGCGTAGCAGAATGGAGTGATATTTGAGTCTCATGCTAGCGGTAGCTTAAGTTGAATATTGTAACTTTAAGTGAAAGTACTGGTATGCTTAAGAATAAAAGTAGTTCATGCAAACAACACAGTTCTTGAGTTTTACCTCTGTGCATGACTGATATTTGTGTCCTCTGACTGCTGCTATGGTGATAAAAGTGAGGGTGGAGTAACATCCATCACAGACCCTCCTCTTCAATAGACCTGTTCTACATCTCTTTCTTGTAGTAGGTTTGTCTACAGTGGAATAAGCAGAAGCAGTTACTATGATATCAGGGTCAGTTAGAAAAATCTGTTTCCAACATTGCATCTTTTCTTTTCCTTATGGTTTTTTGGAAATATTTCAGTTCTTTTTTTCACTTTTCTCCACTCATCATGTTGTTTTATGCTGATATTAATAACTTTAAATATGGCAGCATTTAAACGGTGGCATGAAAAAGTAAGTGCTGTTTTTTGGTTTTCTGTGATAAATGTCACCTGATCATCACCAAAGTCACAAATATCGACAAACACAATATTTCTTAATTGATGAAACACAGTCGTGATCTTTCATGTCTTTACTGAACACACTTATTAAACCGAGTGTTTGTTTGTTTTTTTCATGAAAACATCATCCTGTAAAGTATGTATGTATACATAAGTATGGTGGAGGGAATGTCATGATTTGGGACTGCATTGCTGCCTCTGGGACATTGTGGAGGGGAAAATGAGTCCCCAAGTTTATTAAGATATCCTTCAGGATAATGTCAGGGTGGCTATCTACAAGCTGAAGCTCAGAAGAAGCTGCATGATGACGATAATGACTCTAAACACTAAAGTAAATCTATTACAGAACGAGACACAAAATCCACCTTTTGGAGTGACCCAACCCAAAGAGATGCTGTGGAATGACATGGAGAGAGATGGTTACACTAGACGCCCTAATAATATGTCTGAGCTTAAGCGGTTCTGTGAGGAAGAATGGTTCAAAGTTCCTCCTGCATGTTGTACGGGTCTAATCCACAGCTACAGGAAGAACTTGCTTGAGGTTATTGCTGCCAAAGGTGGTTCAACCAGTTATTCAAACAGTGTTTCACTTACTTTTTGTCTCGTACTTTCCTCTCTCTCACTCTGTATGTTTAATGGGTGTGTTCAATAAAGACATGAAAGATCATCACATTTTGTGAACAATTTATGCAGAAAACCAGGAAAGTTTTTCACTTCCTTTTTCTTGCCATTGTAATTTTGATTTCTCTGCTACATTCGCTTCACTTATGTTACCTACTTTGCACAATTTCATCAATCTACAAATCCTCTTCTTCTCTAAAGACACAGTTTTACTGATTTAATCTCATCTCATCTTTCAAACCAGTGCAAGACTTAAGTGTTTTCTCTCTTTAAAGGTTTATTCAGAAGATATTCTAGTGCATGAATTCATACCTCACCAGCATTTAGATGGACTAACCTGCATATTAGGAACCACATAATCAACCCTTTATTCTGCATGTTAGTCTGTTTTTAAGATCCCAGTGGCTGACTGTCAGCTCATCAGTCTAAGCTGCTCCATCTCTGCCTTTTTTACGCTACAGAAGACTGAAATCACCTGACGCCACTGTTGTGACAAGCAGCACCCCGAACAATAATTCAATTTGTCGCCGCTTTGCATCTTTATTTGTGCTCACGGGCACACGTCTCCTTTCAATCAAGCAAAAGTAAAGCAGATAGAGAGGATGAGAGGCACAGTGGGAGAAAGAGAGATGGAGGTACCGAGTAGAGCCCAGCAGAGTATGTTACATTGTTGGCAGCTCTCAGATCACAGCGCACGGCCTCGTCTTTCTCGTGTAAAACAACCACTGTTTTTGACAACACATTTGTTAAAACCTACCCGAGGAACATGCAGAGTGTAGATGAAAGAGGCCTCAGTGCATTTTTTCTTCCTTTTTCCTTCCTTCTTCTTCTCTCCTCCCACACACTTACCACCAGCCCTCCCCTGACACACCGGTGCTCTAATTGCTATCAACATGAGTCACAAACATTCAGTTCCCTTTTTTTTATCAATTCCAGGGAGTAGTTTTACTGCTTCGAGTCATCTAATGTATATGTAAGTGTAAGTCAGCCAAAAATGACAGTCCTGGTAGGATGTTGGTGGCAGAGGAGCCTCTGAACTGCAGACAGGGCTGAGGTAAAGTCTGGGTTTATGCTCCAAGACAAACTTCAGACAGCTGGGAACAACTACATAACCAGAATTTAGCTCTTTAAACCAAAGCATAAATCTTCAGAGTTCTCTGAGCAATGCTACAAAACTCTTCTTCAGCAGGCTGAAACTGATTTGCATAGCTCCTTCATGATGGTAGTAAAAAAAGCGGCTTTACAAAACCCACAGTTTAAAAAGAATGCTGATTTGCCATTCTGTCATTTTAAGACATCAGAGGGGTTTCAGAATTATTATAGTCCCATATGAAATCACTAAAGAACATTTGATGAAAGACAAAAGAACAAACTGCTAATTATGCTGTTTACTTCACAGAAAGCATGACTGAGAATTAACGAAAAGCAACATGTTATATTTCATATCATTATGGTGATGCTGGAGATGAAAGTGTTCACGTGTATTGGTGATGAAACACAGCATATCGTGTTCTCTTGATGCCCGATTTCTGCAAAAAGCAAACGAACCAAATCTAACTAGTCACACACACAGATGTTTTTTGTATTTGCCTCAGTCAATCTTAACCAAGGACACGTACACTATCTGTGATATCTATCTGACTCATGCAGGAAGCTTCACGCTGTTGTTGTTCAATAGGATTAAGACAGAAACTGAAAATACCCAGGTCCCTGTTGAGAGGTGGGGTCCAGACTAGGAGGTGGATGTGGAGGGTAGAGCGGGAGCGATAGAAAGTGGGGTAGGCTTAGCACCGAAGGAAGAAGATCCAATCTATAAACGTGTTGCTGTGATGGTGGAAAAACTGGAGAAACCCTGCTGGGCCGCATTTCACAACTCTCTGAGGGGACTCTATAGGGAGAGCTTTCCCAATGTTCCTATAGTAGCTGCAGGCAGGTGCACACATTTCACACCACCCCCTCTCACACACACACATAATAAATATAAAAACATTTTCTGGAGCCAAATGCTGCAGGGCCTGTATATGCATATATGTATATATCATTATTGTCAGGTGAAAACCCCAATATCACTCATTTTAAGATTTTATCTCTAGTTAAAGACATTTTTTTAAAACTAGAAAAATGTTTACAACCAAAATGATCTAAGATATTAATAGAAAAAGTCATATGTGATACACTATTTTTAGACATCTAGCATAGCTCAAAATGTATATGTGAGTTTTCCACAGGATGAAACAGTGTCATGATAATTAAAGGTTAATCTTCCTGGGGGCGTGAATATTATGTAAGTCTGCTTATTTGAGTATTCTGTTTGCAAAGTTCACATTTCGGCCTAAGGGATAGAAGATGGCTTGCACTTTATTTAAAGGTGAAATGTATAATCCTCTGTGTGCTTTGATAGTTTCATGACAATCTCAGGAAAATATTTAGCTATTTTTTAAAGACTAGTGGAAAGCAGAATGATGATGATAGAAGGTAAGAGGAGTATCCTCTGGGGAGCACAAATGTACTCTGCAATCTAAGCACTGATTGTTTCAATATTTTTTTTTCCAAGTGGACATTTTGGCCTGCTGGTGATTGTAGAGGAGTTATGGAAAAGTTGTCATATTCTAGGGACCATGAACATAATTTTATAATACATCAAAATTCTGTATTTTATCAGGGATCTTGATCAAAGAGATGATGTTGTCTGATGGTGGCACATCAGAAAAGGTCACCAAACTGATGACGAATATCCTCTGGGGATCATGAATACACAGACTACTGGAAATACAGAGGATAAACGGGTGAGAGAGAGCATCATTAACGGGGGATAATTTTCTCTCTAGTCAGACTTTTTGGCTTGCTGGACATTGTAGAACAAAAGTCAAGAGATCACCAGATATTCTGGGGATCATGAATCTTTCATGGAAAACACATGGAGATCATGGAAATCTATTCAGAACAGAACCAAATAGATCAACAAAAGTGATGAGGAAATATTGTCTGGGGGACCTTGAATCCACAAACAGCTGGAAATGCAGTGTTTAGCTAGATATCTGGGCGACTGTGGTGCAGTAGGTAGGCAGTCGGCAATTGTCAATTATCTATTAACCCCAAGGTTAGTGGTTTGCTTCTGAGTCCCTCCCCAATTCCTGGCCACATGTCAAGGTGGGAAAAAGCACCAATAAGAGAGCCAAAAAAAGGGTGCAAACATGTTTTATGAGCAAAATCAAGATTAATTTCCTTTGTTGCTAAGAGCTGACTTTTGGAGATGCACTGATTTCAGCCAACAACCTCAAAATGACAGGCATATATTTATGCACACATCAAATATGCAGGATGTAGGAGACGTTCAGGACGAGGGGGCCTCTCTGAATTCAGATAAGGAACCAAACCACTGGAAGACCCGAACAGGATTCCAGTGTGGGTTGCCAGGGCAACGTGAGCAGGAACTTTCAACCATGACAGCCAAACTGCAGAAGACGACGAGGAGAGCACAAAACAACAGGGAGGGTGGGAGAAAAAAAAAAGCTGTGTATTTACAGGAACAAAACTGGAAAAACAATGAACGCACGCTGGGTATATTTTAGCATCGTAACAAAGAAGAAGAAAGTTCAGAGAATGTCTGGGATGTTCACGTTGAGGAGCTTTCTTGTGAGCCATAGCTTGCCAACTAGTTGTTTTGCCTGTCGCTTAGTAACCAGAACCCCACAGCTCCATCACACACACACACAAACACACACACTCTCTGTCAGGCACACACATAAACACAGAAATGCCTATATGCAAGTGGTGAAGGACAAGTTACGGAGCATAGAAACACACACACAGCCTCACACACATACACAGATACATGGAGCAGATCAAGAATAAAAACAATCTGTGTGCTCTGCTGCCAGCAGCCTCGGATCAACCTGCATATGTAAGGCAAACACCAGCATCCACCTGGAATCACTAAACACTTAATTAGACAAGAACCCCACAATAGCATGCAGCGTCATGTACTTTCCCAAGGTCTTGTTAGAAAGGCAACCATGGCATCGAAGCGATGAAAGCTACCTACCGCCAAGTTGCAAAGAGCGGCGCTGTGCCAAAATTGAGGGCCATACTAAGTGGAAGGCTTTGGCGGAAGATCTTATCGCCGGATAAGCTCCATCATCCGCAGTGCTTTTATGTTTCAGGCATTAACTCGCTATTGTAGCGTGCGTCAACCTTGCCAACAGATCAGACACAGATATATGCAGTGTTTTGCTTCACAGTCAGGACTATCATCATTCTGCTTTGCCAGGCAGCCTTATTAGATTCCACTGTTTTGGAAGCTGAGACTTGACTTTTTTGTTTGAATCTGACATTTAATATGTATGTTTTTTATTTAAGAGTCCGTTTTAATGGAAAATAAAGATTCTGTTTCGTCACACAGATTTGTCACTGTCACAAATCTTCAAAGCTTCTAAAAAATACTTACATCATGAAAGAGCAAAATGCTCCACTGACACTAAGATCAATAAAGGTCTTTAGTTAGCAGAGTATTAATGTGGCCTCTGAAGTATCAAACACCTATTTGAAGGCTTGAAGGGTGGCTCTGAAACGTTTGCAGCTTGCTCCTTCACCGAGGATACAGCTTCTATAATCAGTTTGGATTCACTGTTACACTGAAATCCAATGGCCACCCAGTTTCTTTGTGGAAAAGAAGGCCTCACAGTGTCTAAAAGAAACTTCTCAAACAAGTCTGTCTGTGTGTGTGCTTGGTCAGCACATCATATTTCTGACAAAATAACAGCTTGTTTGTGGCCAGCATGGTTGGCGTACATGTATGTTTAAAACTGAGGATTTGAATAGTCTTAGATGAATGAAGGGAGTTCTCCAATTTTTTTACTGTGTTAGACTAGTGTATCAGGAACTCTAAAACCACTAAAACATAGTTATTGTACTGTGCTCATCCAGTAACGTAAATAATAAGCTTTAGTTATGATGTATCTACAATAGTTATACATAGAATTATTAGCACATTAGCTGCTGTGGCAGAGCTATAGTTACTAGTTACTTTTCAGATTACAATCTTTCATACACTTCCCGTGCAGTGAAAACTGTGTGTTTCGTATTTTTTCTAGTTAGAATTGAGTTACATTTTCTTTTCGGGTTGTACTGAAGTGAAAGATGTGACTGCTTCTTCACTTACAGTACTATTTGAAACATTGTGAACGTACAGCTAGATTACGTCCCGGTGGTTTGGTTTAGTGGCCTGTAGTGATGACGCCCTTGTTTCAAACCCTCATAGTAACATAATGGATGACAGACATAAATCATGCATAAAAAGCAAACCACAAGCCATCTGACATGTGTGACATGAGATATGTCCTGAGAGCCGTTGGTACCTGTACTTTGTAGTGATTCACATTTCAAAAAAGGACGTGAGGGACCGAACGAACACGTCTGATGATTTACAGGCTGGATTTTGGAGCGTCTCCGTAAGCAGGATGAACGAGGACAGACAAGACAAATGACAAGAAAGTCTCTCCTCTCACATGTGCAAACAATTTTCATCTGCAGGACAACCGGGGGGCGCCAAATGAACTGTTTGTTGAGCACGTGAAGCGTGAACGAATGCCTTTCACATTAAGTCAGGACTCAGAAAACCCAAACAGTGTGTATGCACTGCACACTAGGAGAGAGAGACAGCGTGGCTGTGTATTGTCACAGCTCGTATGTGTGTATACACACCTGCAGGAGCCGTGATTTGCCATGCAAATAAAGGCAGGCACCTTATTATAAAACATTATGGTTCCCTCTAAATACCCAATTTAAATTCAACCAATGCCATGTTTAGATTAGATGTATACTGCAGGCAGATAATCCTTTGACCTGCTTGGCTGAAATGATGCTCGCAATCTGATACTGGTGGTTGGCAGGGTAACCAGAGGAGGGAGGAGGAGGGTAAAAGGTGGTAATGCTTAATATTCTGTGCAAATAGAAAACAAAATTACATTTGAAGAACCTTCAACTCAGTGGTATATGCAGAAGAAGAGGCAGAAAATCTAGTAGAAAAGTATGAAAGTGATGATGAATAGATGATTTTGTCAGTTCAGTCGTATCACGTGACTGTCAAGTAGCTTCACATTTGAAATCCTTGAGGATTTATGAATCAATAAATTCAGTGTTGTTCTTCTACTTTCACTCATCCCCACCCAGGAGAGCTCTTAAACCAGGAAGTGGCAGGAATTACCCACAGCTCTCCTGTGGGGGTGGAGGTCGGGAACGAGAGTTTGGACTGTCAGCGCCCCTTCTACTGCTCATTAATCACTTAGGCTACTGTGGAACAGGCCGCCGGGAATCACACACACAGACACACACACACACACTCACACTCACACTCACACACACACGTAGGCACACGGCTGCAAATTTCCAAAAAAGAAAAAAAAAGGTGTGAGTGCAATGTCGATGTATAATCTGTCTCTCAGCGAAACAATCGATACAAACGAAATAGAGAAACACTATTAAATGTTTGGCCGTTTCCTCACAGATACAGATGCACACACACACACACACACACACACACAGTGACGCTGTTCATCATCATAGAGAAGAGACAGATACAGAGGGTAGACGAACACAGCTCAGAGTTCCCCGAGGCTAGTCACCAACTCAGAGCGAGGAGGGAGACACACAAAGAGCTTCCCTTTAATAGTGGAGGCTCTTTTCATTCACAGCGTTCATATCACGTCACACAGCCTCCGTGTGTCTGCAGGGACTCACATCAGTCACATCAGACTCCACAAATAATCTGTACTGTTTTCTTACTCAACTCGTAGAATCCTTCAGGCTGCACATGTCAACCACTTCACTATTTTTTTTTTTCCTGAGCTTTCAACCACACCTCATGGTCTTCATCAGTGGAAGGTCGAGTGCTCCGATGTCATCATAAGTTAGCAAGTGGACCTCAGCTGAGGATATTGAGACATTTGAAGTCAATGGAACATATATCATCAAATTGCATTGTGGGAAGTGTAGGATTCAGTATTTTTGGAGCTTGTTATAATACTAGGTACAAAACTTTATCAAAATTTTTACATCTGTCTCTCATTAGTAAGTAGGCTACATCTTTAAAGGACAACGTCACTAAATTTCAACTTGATAACTAATTTACTTTGGGGACTATAGGAATTGCATTAAAACTCCAGATGATGTCATCCGGAGGAGTTTTTCAGCTAAAGGCACAGAGATACTAATATAAGGAAGGCAGAGGGACGTTTATTAACCTATTAAACTAGAAACATTTCCTCCAAATTATGTCATCTGGAGGAGTTCTGGAGGAGCTGATCAACTAAGGCTACAACACGCACAGTTTGAGAAACCAATGACTTACTACTTATTATCTGGACTAGCAAGAAGAAGAGAGATATTTTACTGTAAGAAAGGCAGATGGATATTTATTAACCTATTAAACTAGAGCCATTGACAGAATCAGTGAAGTCGCCCTTTAAGTACTGGTATTTATGAGAAGATTGGACAAATGTATGTTTTATGGTTTCTATCAGAAATCTGTGTAGCTACAGTAAGGCAGCATTGGGTTTCAGAGCCTGTGGTGCATTGCTTTGAAAATTTCTCTACAGAGTAGCACTGAAGCTGTGAAATTCACTGTGAGTGAAAAAAGAAAAGAAAAAAAAATGTCCCTTGGTTTTTTGAGGGGGAAATTGAATATTTTATTAATAACATTAATCATTAATAACAACAGTTGACAGTTGATCTCTGTAAAAATCAATGTTAATGCCTTTGCAATAGCCACAAAAGCACCAGGGGTGTGTTTAAATCTTGAATTGAATAGAGAAATGACTGAGGGAATTCCTCAAGCCTGAAACCGAGTGATAAAACAAGCCTTCTGCTTTCCTGCCACTTTGATGTTTACTTAATGAGCGATGTAGCGTACATGCAGATTTACTATGTACAATTACAGACACAAAACGTACTGGATAACAAGCTGGATAATACAGAAAAACCATGTCCTCCTCTCTTCTCACTTTAAACTCTTAGTTGCTCGCTCTAGGGTTCATGAATAGCATCAAGGAGCTGTTGTGACCTTTAACCTCGTCAATGTTGGCTTTTAAAATGTTGATGACCTACACCCTGATGGGAGGCTAGGTGTTTTACTGTTGCACTTACTGTGTTTTCAACTAAAAGCCACATTTCTTTCCACATGTTCCTCAGATATCTGCTTTAACACACCACACACACACACACACACTTAAACACACACTCCAACTGCTATCTCTTCTCTATTCTCACTTCAAGGACACTTCTGGCGGATGCCGGGGGTAAAGCTATTTTCAATTGACCAATCAAGGCTCGTCAAAGTAAAGTGTGTGTCACCATCACGGCTACAGGGACAGAGGAGAGTACACAGAGAGTTGTTTACTGTAACAGCACTTTTACAATGAAGCTGGTGAACAGTTCATCCTGCTGTCGAAACACTTTGCAGCCTTGGACGAAACAGACGTCAGCCTGATCACAAACGGACACATTACAATTGTAATTAAGTTGTAATTACTTGAAATAAAATGTGAAAAACAGCCAAAAAAATCACTTAGAAATGTACGTCAGCTAAAAGAAATGCAGCTTTCAGGTGTGTGTCAATGTGACTCTTTGCTGCCCGCCTACCTCATCATTTGGACTTCCATTTGGAGCCTCAAAGCCTCAAAAGCTGAACAATAAAACAAGAGAGGAGGCAGAAATTCATTTTCTCCACCCATCAATCTGCGCCCCGCTCATAAATGTCAGCCTTGGAGAAATTGAATTTCACCATTTGTCTATGTTTATTAGGCTGGGATGAACTCAAAGTTGGAGAAGAGGAAGTTCATCACGAGAAAGGCTGGAGTACAGTGGGAGAATGTCAGGTTTTTTTTATGACTTAAATACCCAGTCTTAAATGCCAAAGTACTAGAATCCCACAAGTCATTATGAAATTGTGGTGCTTCGTCCTTAGACATGACTTTCAGGCAGTTTGAGTGGAGTAGAACAAGAGCTGCAGCTCTGAAAGTTCATTCCTCTTTAAGTTAAGTTACTTTGACTTAAGTAATTATATAATGATGTTGGCATGATTTTTAATAGGGTTGAGTTGAAATAACTAACCTCACTTGTACCCAACCACCAGTGATTTACTAAATCATCACAGAACAAAACCACCACTATGCAGGCTCGACTAACAACAGGTAAGAAAATGCCATCTCAGAGGCTTAAAGTTCAGACGCTGTTTCAGACACAAAAGGTTTTATATGTTCAAGCTAATTCAACTTAAAATTTATAGCCTGTACTGTGAGAACAAGAGTTGTTTTTTTCAAGTACTGTAACATAAAATGATGAGTTGAATTTAGTTCAAAACTTTTGTACATTGTTTGAGAATTAAAACTGCAAATATTGTTCTTTGTTATAATTTAAAGAAAACATGTGGAAACTTTCTGCATACTTTTAATACATGTTCAGGTTATTCTTTTTCATGGTGTTGGATTCAGTCACCTGTTCACGTACAATGCCTCTGGTAGCACAACTACCAAGACTATTTTTATGGATGCCTTAATTCACAGAATTACTAAGAATGTCCAATAAATAAATAAATTACATTTAATAAAGACTGAGGTGTACACAATAGTAAACATTCTAATCTAATACACTGAAACAACTACATAACTTCAATAAACTAACAAATCTAAATCAACCAACCTAAGTTTACACAACATGAGATACTTAATCAAAATAATATTTATTTAAGTTTGAAAACAACCCTTTTCAATTCATATTTTCGAGTTGAAAAAACTTTGAAAAACTTTGAAAATTTGAGCTAAATTAGTCTGCAGTCTGTTTCACAGTCAGATTATTTTCTCATTCTTTTTTTTTTTTTTCCCCAGTGCCGCCTGAAGATATGGCCAGTAAAAGAGCAATGTGTTACACTGACAAAAAGGCGCTGACTGCAAGTGATGTCCCTACCAGACACCACCACTCAAAGCCCCCGGGCGTCTGTCAATATCCATCACAAAGTCTGCTCTTGTTTACATAGTGTAGCTGCTCTCACTTGGACCAAAGGAAAAAATCACTATAATACTCACACTTCATGGTTACAGCAAGTGGAATCACTTCCCTTATATATTCTTATAGAAGTTTAACTCCATGTATTTAGAATATTAGTAATGACTTCAGTGGGTCCATTGTGCTATTTTTGTCTTCAATGACATCACTGTTCAGTCCTAGTGGGACTTATTTTTCTGATCTCTGTGTCTGAAACCTTACTGAATGCTACTGGCAGAAAGTACTACATCCGTTTTCGTATGAGTTTCAAACCACAAATAAACAAGCCGCTGCAAAATTCATGGATTAAAAGCTCCATCAATATTTCAGCCATGGCTTCGTGTGACTAAATCAAGCACTGAGCTGTCTGTTTAGTGCGCGCTCCGTGTCTCCACACTGGCTCAGTGCGCACAAAGGCGCGCCCTCTGACTCCTTCTGAGTCTTATCGTACACAGTGGCATGAGTGCTTGTTATTGTGGTTTTCAAATTGAAGCCAGGGGACCCTCCCGGGGTCGCTAATTGAACAGTGAAGGGGTCACTGGTAAAATGACGCATGTGTTCATTTTAGCGCAAAGGGGCATTCACACAAAGAACAGAAATAATGAGTGTCACTCTGAACGCTGTGGAAACACTATAACAAGATGCTCGTGACCATGGGCCACCATGTGATGTAATGATCTATTTATGGGGCCCCTGACACGAAACCAGTTAAAAGTCCTGATGTTTCAGCAAAGCGTGGTGCCTGATAACATCCACCGCGCGTACTAAGAGGAGACCACCTGGATGCGTAAAAACCACACCGTGCCTCCTCCTCTGTGAGAGACGCGCAGTGTGCGTCTGCAGCAGCAGCCTCACTGCGAGAACAATACTTTGTTTCTGAGCTCTGTGCTGTGGCTGAAGTGATGGATGGTGCAAGGTGATAAAAGATGAGTACGGTGGTGGCGGTGATGCATGAACCAGCGGATCGTGACGGGACGGGAGAGGGGAGAGATTACTTACGCTGCTGTTCTCTCCTGTCCAGTGGACCATCGCCTGGTTGTGGGTCGCATCCCCTTTGAGCACGAACGAGCTGCTGAGCAGGGACATTTGCTTTTCCCGGGACAGTGCTCTCCTAAAGCGGGGCGAGCTCTCCGCGCCCGCGGCTTCCTCGTCACCTTCACTCGGTAAGCCCGGTGGGGAGCCTACTTGTCCGCCGCCCATATCAAACATAAGATCCACCCCGCCGCGTCGGTTTAAAGCCCCGCTGTCACAGCGCACGGGTCCCGGCTGTGCCATCCAGGCCGAGGCGGTCAACAGAAAGACGCAGAGGTGCGCGGCGGCAGAGACCGGTTCTTCGGGGCGCAGAGGTGCCATGCTTTGCGCCGTAGTAGCGCTCGTATCGCGGAGACTGATGGAGAGAAAGCTGATGCTTGTGGAAGATAGATAGGTGTATACTGTAAGCCGAGAGGGAGAGTGAGAGAGTGAGAGAGAGGAGGAGGGAGGGGAGGGGAAGTGCAGCGAAAGCAGACAGTGGGAACAACGTGGACGCGTCTCCGTGCCAAGCGGGAGCCACAGGACGGCGCAGTGGTGCCATCTGCTGTCCTGCAGCTGCATCGCCCTACGAGCGAGTTCCTAATGCTCTGTCCATCGTCATACACAGTCACCATAGTCACAATCACATTGTAAACATGGCATATAACGTATTTCATGTGGTGTTTCCTATTTAAAGTGTCTCATAGTGGAAGGGCACATTGAAATGACCTCACGCAGTTCTTTTCAGCTGCTTTGGCACAGTGATGGAAGAAATTTAGACAGTATGTTTCCCTTCATTTCTCTAAAAGAGACATCAAAATCAGTCCTGAGGATAATTTGGAAAATCATATGAGTCATCAGTAAGTCATCTTAGCAGCAGCCGGGCTTAAATTCTTTCTTGTTTCGTTTTAGTTTCAGCATTCAGACACGTTGTCTGATCTTTGCTCTCACTTTAAATCACAAAAGCAGTGGAAAACATTCACCTGAAAAAGATTAAAGTGAGCCACATTTGGATGCTGCTGGTAGCCTTCTGTGTGTTAGTGACCACCTGGCCAAGAGGTCATAGTTCACATTTGATCCCACTAAGTAGTCGCTCCCCTCTGTGTCTGTCCTGCTGTCCAATTATATGCAGAGGCTGGATTAACCCCTGACAACGTGGGTCAAAGTTGATTGAACACAAAGGATTTTACTTTTTCTCCATGTTGACGTTAAGCTGAGCTGTGTGCTCTGTCGTGCAGATTATTAGTTTTTTACAGTCCTACATAAAGACAGTGCTGTATGTAACTGACAGGATTAAAGGGAGCAAGCCGTGTAGTACTGTTAGTACTGTTATTAGTTTCTCTGTGGGAAACACACTCAGTATGTACGTAATGCTGATGGATACACTATATGAGCTGTATTGTCTCACACTGAGTATTGATTTGAGTAAGGTTTTTCTGATGCTTCAGAGCCTTTCTATACAGTATGATGTGACCTGCTTTTTATTTTAAACTGTGAGACAAGGCACGTTGATGCTGAAACATCAGATGTTGGAGCACCTGCCTTTTTTTTTTTTTGCAAGTACCTTTCTTTGCCCATTTCTAAGGACACATCCCTGGAGTTCAGTCACAGCTGGCCTCGAAATTTTCCTCAAACCCAGTAGAATGGTAATGAAATGGCTGTTCAGAGTCGGTGACCTGAAACACACCTGGAAATAAATGCTGATGTTGCTAATGTTGTGTGTTACGAGGCCTGTATCTAACTAAATGAAAAATACCATCATGTCCATTTTGATAGAAACGTGCTGCAGAAAAATGTTTTAGTTATAGGAAAAATATTTAAACTGGATTAGACATTATTTCTTCAGCAAAATCTCAACGTCTAGTGATCTGTGAGCAGTATCAGTGTTGCTGCTGCTTGGGAATAAATGGAGGGAGTGGTGTTGTGTGCTCAACTGGTCTCAGATCACAGGGGGCAAAACATGAGCGCAGTGAGTTTGAATATTTGATGCCCAGGAGGCCAGGAGGGAAAGCCATGCTACAGAAAGAGCAACATTTTTTTTTAAATCACAATTTCATACAGATTTGCTGCGCAGTGCATGTTGCTCCCTTCTTACAGTTCTCATTTCTCTTCATCGAGCCTGAAAATCCAAAAACTTGAGTTTTAGTAAAGTTCAGAAACAAAAAAAACAACAATATTTCAAGGCAGACCCTCATGGGCAAAGTCTACCAACCACTGTTTTGTTTTTTTAAATGTATTTGGTCATTTTAACAAAAATAATTCAACAGACAACACTGTAAATAATACATAAGCCTGGAAAATGCTGAATAATTCAGTCAACATTAATAATGCCTATGTATCAAAATGAATACTGTGCCCACATATGATGCTTATAGATCAACGTACTGTCTTAAATTCAGATTTCATGCACAAGTGAGGAATGATGGCAGAGTGTGCACCCTCCCTGACCCCTGTTGTCAGCACCTCCTAAACTGCAGCTTCAGTTTAAATAATTTAATACCACAGTGGATGTGTGTGTGTGTGTGTGTGTGTGTGTGTGTGTGTGTGTGTGTGTGTGTGTGTGTGTGTGTGTGTGCAGAGGGAAGG
>JAUBNQ010000010.1:14754427-14771883 GCA_032353495.1 Ctenopoma kingsleyae | reverse complement strand
CGTATTTACATGACGGTGTCATTTCTGTCTCTCTGTATCGTGCACAGCGGACTTCTGTCGTTATGCGTACACACAAAGACAAAGACGCGCACGCGCACGCGCACACACACACACACACACACACACACACACACACACACACACACACACACAGGTGAACGCAAAGAGCGCACGCGTCGGGAAATATGATGACCCCAGCACTGCATGATGCGCACCGGGAGCAGCACAATTTTTTCCGCCGATCATATTTTCACCGTACAGCTGATATGAAGCAAACAAAACCATCTGTTTATATGATTTTACGGCATGTTCCTTGTTATGTGGTAGCATTAAATAACATATTTCTACAGTCTGGAACCTTCCAGCTGTATGTAGAGTGATTTCCTGTGTGTTTGATGTGATATGAACATATAAACATCTCCACAGTGAGAATGTCTGTGCCTATTTCTGCAGGTGACCACAGCGTTAACTTTATTAATTGTCCCTGACACAGATTCAGGATCAGTCAGAGAGTGACAGTAAATTATTTTGTGAAGTTTTCCACACGCTGACCTCGTGTGCTGCATCAGGAAAAAAGCTGAATTAAATTGATTTCATCTGCATGTAGTACTGTTTGGCACACAGCAACTGACACACTAACAGATGAATTACAGTTGCCACAGGGGAGCCTGTAAGTAAGAGCTCCACTAATCTAGCAGCTTTGTTGTAACTAAACAAAGAAAATGTACCATCCAGACAAACAGATGGAATGATGAGGACTGGCACCAAAACGCTCAGACAGTCCACGGATTTTTATCTAGGCATGTTTTGCTGGAACGCACTAATAAACAGAGTCACTCTGATTCAAATGAGCAGTGTGTCTTTAACTGCATCAGTGACAGCAGCAGGAGGAAATCCCTTGACACGCTTCAAAAAGCCAAAATAGAAAAGAGACGGGGCTGTCACACTGCTGCACGTGCTTTTGTTGTATTACGTTTCAGGCTATAGGTCAGGTTATATGAAGTGAACATGGGTCCATTCCTGGGTGGACATCTATCAACACATGCAGGAAACCAGACATTTTTATCTGTCCTGTGACCGAGACATTCTGACAAACATCACCCCTCCACAACCACCACAAACAACGATGAGCTGAAAGAGGCTATTACGTGAAACCTGATCCATCCTCTTCCTCTGCTGCCCGTCTTTCATGCTCTGACTACCAATATCTTCTGAGTTTGTCGGACAAGGAGACAGACAGAGGGTCACCACGCTCACCCCCTTGTCCTCGCAGCGCAAATGCTCACTCACCATGAACGCTGTGGTTCCTTACAGACGGCCAGTCCTCCGGTGGGGGTTTGTTTCCAAAACCCTAGCCTAGCGTCATTGCTGCCCCCGAGGGCTCACTCCTGGCAACAGTACACCGAGGAGGTGCGGAGGGAGGGCAGAGGGACAGTCAAGCTGCCGACAGAGTGACACACCCCGCGTTGGAAAGGATGCGGCATGATACCTCTCTATTTTCCTCCCTCTCGGGGTGGTGATGCTACACTGAGCTGCTCTGCATCAGGTCTATCGCTGCTGCTGCTGCGCGTGCGTGTCAGCAAATCAGCACCGCCGTGTGCTATTAGTCACCGTCTCTGTGCTGAAAGGAGCTCTGTGCTCTGCTGTGCCCTGGCAGCCATTCTAATCAACCCCAGTGTAATGGATCAGGTTTCAGCTCAGCCTTCCGGTCTACTAATCCAGTCAGGACTGAACGAGCAGCTGCAGCTAAAGAGCTGATACAGCTTCTATATCTCGTTGTCTGGGAGATGTGTTTCTCTTGTTCCCTGCTTACTGAAGGATTCGTACTAAACACAGATGCAGTAGTTCCCTAACGACACGCTTTTATACTGTGTGTGTTACTGTCTATAACCAAGTAAACCCCTAAAAAATGAATGAAGAACTATAATAGTAAATGTTTTTATACAAAGAAATTCACATCGCACAATGGCGTGGCTGACTATGGGACACTCTTATTCAGAGCTGGTTCTACAACATCTAAACTTTTAATGGACGTTCTCTGTCTCGTGACTTTCTAAATGTCCTTTCAGAGCATTAAAGTATATTTAATACCTCAAAAATTGAACACTGTGGCATAAAAAATAGTTAAAGATACTAAATATCAGCAAAGCACATTTGCGATCATTTGCAATCTATGCAAAAAAGAGTACAGTACAGTATTATTAAAGTCTATTAAAATACCTGACATTAAAATTAAACCTGCTGCTGAGAATATTCCACTTTAAACTCAGCCTCACTCCTACATCTCAGTAACTCAAGCCATGTCTGCGGTACCACAGACAGTACGATCTAGGCTCAGTAGGTTACAGAATAATTGCTTTCTTCAGCAGGCAGCAATTCACTGTCAGCAGACATCGTACTGAGGGCTGCAGATACAGCTTCATGGAACACAGAGTGGTGAAAATCTGAATATAAAACTTGATTAACAGCTTTGTACACTAAAGGCAAAATTCCTGGTGGGAACAGCACACGGTGTGCCTTGTGGCAGCGAAACAATAACCCAGGCAAATAAAGCATTCCACACATACTGTACATGGAGCTTACTGACCCTGCTTTTGAACAATGGCAACAAAAAGGCTTGTAAGGCTCGCCTGTTAATGATTCTTGAGCTGCAATATTAAGTTACACCTACAGATGAAACAGCTTTATGGGCACACATATGGATCTGTACATGAACATGTGCAAGAGAAAGCATTACAAATGTGGGGTTAATTTCAAACAAATACAAGACAGTCAACATTTACAGCAATTTAGAGCCAACGTATGTGACGTGTTAAATAGCTGATACAAGTGCAGGAACTGCAAATTATCAAGACTATCAACCAGGCCTCAATAGCATGGCAGCACAATAACAGGCTTCTCCAGCCTTTGATTACAGGCTGCCACCTTGTTCTTTGGTTTATTTTACCACTACAGAACTTTAATTGGGCCTGAGACACTTTGCTTTCTTCTTTCTGAACGACAGTGGGAAATTATAATCAGTGACCTCACAGTGCTCTCAAAGACCCTGACATTTTGATTTTAGCCAACAACACAAACACGCACAGTGCCACACAATGTTCAGCTAGTTTATGTAAATGAATCTGTTATTTATATTTTGGCCGTTTTATTTTGTATTTCAAAAAAATGCTTTCATTCTGAGATTCCAATGGAAGCGTCTAATACATTTTTTAATTTTAATTAAAATGTTTCTAGTTTTGATGAGTTAATGAGTTGATGAGTTCACTTTTTTTTAAATGTAAACCTAACCACTTTAAACTACTGAGAAAAGCTATTTCTCAACATGAATTGTATAGTCAATAAATATTATAAATATAAATTTCCTTTTCATTCAGGAGAAACAAAATGTAGCTACGTAGCACTTTAGTAGCGCTACACCAAGGAGCTAGCTATTTTTTCAGCAGGATAATAGAAAAACAGCTAGCACCTGAAAATATAGCAACTGAAGCTAGCTAAATAATTCTGGTAACTACATTACTTTCAAAATGGCCAGACATTTTGAAAAGACCTGTGCTACTAGAATGCTACTGGGAAATAGTAGGAACCTCACAGCAAGCTGCTTTAATATTCGCTACTACAAGTTATATTAAGTTAATTTTCCTCAGTGTTGTCATTTTCCATGTGCTAGTAAAACCTTGACTTTGTACAATCTGTGTGTCCATTAATGGTCCAGGTCACACATTAGCTAGGTCAACATTCAGACTTGTCCTTTGTTTTACGTTTCTGCAAACTACTGGAAAAAAACTGCCTTCAGTTGTTTGCTTTTCTGCGAGTGGGACTCTAAAAATAGCTGCTGAACCTAAATGTCACTGCTGGGGAGTGCTGTGCTGCTGCTTTGAGCATTAAACTCTTGGTATTCAAGAACGCACAGACTGTAATGTAAATGTAATAATGTAACATTAGCCATCAGTTGTTCAGTTATCTATGCTGCTATGTTGTAACTCCGTATTGGTTTCCATTGTGCTTTGGTACTGTGATAATCCCTGTTAAAAGCTTCTATTTAAATTTAAAAGTGGTTGCTTTTGTATATGACTGCAGCAACATAAACAGCTCAGAGGCTTTGCCAAGGCCAAATGAACCAAACTGAAAGGACACATTGGGGGGGGCAATTCAAGAATTGCTTGAAGACACTGCTATAATTACTTTATTCAATAATAATGTTGAGCTGCTACTACTGGATATATATATTCTTATTTCGCCTCTGTATGTTGCAGGCATCAAAATCTAAATTTGCTCAGATTTACAAAATACAATTAAGTCGCTCATCTCAGTTGTTTGAGCAGCCGTCTACAAACCCCAGGGTCAGTGGTTCAATTCCCAGATCCTCCTGGATACATGCCGAGGTGTCTGGTAGCTATCCAACAAGTTCCTTAAGGGGATCAATAAAGTATGTCGATATCATTATCATTATGTACTTTTGTCAAATAAGGGTTCAAGCAAATTAACTAATGGCAAATATTAGTTTTTATCACATTTCAGAAAAAGTCTTTCAGGAAGTGGGGTTTACATGAAGTTCTTTCTTAGGTTGACATACAACTTTGTTTAAACACAAAACCAAAAGGATCAGCTGCTGAGAGGAGACAACACCCCTCAATTCAAAGTCAGGAAACTCATGTTCTCTGTGATAAACTCAACGCTCTATGAAACAAACAAAGCTATTATTGGTTCATGTGATTAATATCTTATCTCCGATAAAATGCAGCAAAGCAGAGCTTCAGATGCAAACAAGCTACAATAAGCTCAGGGCAGCTCTTTTTCAACAAGACACAAAGTCAATCTAAAATATTTCAGACAAGTATCTGGTTATTTTTTAATCTTCAGGTTGTAGCTAGAAACATTACTGCTGAAGAAATCCTGAACACGATTCAAGTGTTAAGAAATAACTAAAGAAAGTCATAATGTCAAACATTAACATATTTTTACTAAAACCACACAACAACCAAAACCAGTCAAATCATTAATACTTGAGACAACTACACCACTAACACGTCGTCACCAGTCACCCCAACATTCAACAAAGTCTCGGGATCTTTAGAGTGTAATATTTTAAACTAAGTGTGAAATTTCTTTCCAATTTACTTTAAAGAAATCACTTCAGAAATTCAATCTGGTATAATTTCTTAATTTGGCTACAAATATATGAAGCAAACTCTAAGACCATTACACCTAAGTACATTTAAGAGTAATGTAAGTGTATTTTCTTTTTTGTTATACCAATGCAATAACTAATTGAAAATATGACAGTAGAGGGCTGGTGATTTTTTTATTCCTGTCTCAGGTGACAAACCCAACGCTGTGATCCCAAATCAAGAATCTACCTTCTGTATTCTCTTAGGGTCTTTGATGGATCCTTCCCGCAGTGGGACTCTCCCAAACAGCTTCCACCCTGGATCTCTCTGCTCCACTGGCCGACTGTCCTTCAACCTCCTGGCAAACAAGCTCCTGAAAGAGAATAAAGATAGAGAGAGGGCATTAGCCTACTGGAGAAATTCATTCATTCATTCATTTATGTTCTGGGTCACTGCTAGGGTCCAGAGTGCTGCTTAGCTCGGTGTTCTTGTAGCTAAAATAAACTCAAAGAGCTAGCCCTAAGAACAAAGCCATACAGGCCACCCAGGGGACATTTTAACAATCTATGTAACACTATGTGAGCTGGCAGCCAAGTCATGGTCACAGGACCAGCCACTGCATGCAGCTCTATGCAGCAGCAATCAACTGCTGCTCCATATAATTTGCTGCTTTTATTTAATAATCCACTGACTGTCTGCTCTTCACTCAAAACCACAATTTAAAAAAAAGAAAATGGTAGAGAGAGCAGAGCACGGGCCATTTTTAGCTTCCATCCACCTGGTGTTGAAAAACCACATGCAAACTGCTGAAAAGCCTTCCTCTTTTCAGCAGGCTTCACTCTGCCACTTAGCTAGCTATTCTTTTCATTTCTCCCTCAGCGCAGTGCTGTCACAGAGCTGTTAGTGAGGGCTTTAATTAAAAGCCTGAATAGCGTCTGGTTGAAAAGATGTGAATAAAGTGGTCAAATTAAAGCCTCTTCTGAACAGAAGAGGTGACATAACAGGCAGAGTAAAGGGCTGTAACATCAACGTGTATCCTGCTGTTTGTTAGGTTGAACCTCACTGAGAGGCAATTTACCATGGCAACCGACTTATATAATGATGTTGATTCATTAATAAAAGATGCATTTTCTATATTTAACATTAAGAGCACTTTGTACTAAGTAAACTATGATGGCAGCAAGCGTGATGACTTGACCAGGCCTGGCAGATTGGGTATCACAGTTCCATCTTCCAGAACCTTGAAGCACAGACACCTAGTGGCCACTGATGAAAAGGAACAGAAGTTAAACACACAAGTTGTCTCAGTTGGCTCAAATTGACCTTAGACCTGCTGACCACTGCACAGCCTGACCTGACCCGTCTGGGCTGCCTCCAGGGTAGGGATGACAGGAAACATGCTGCCAAGCACTGACCAGATACAACCTCATTCACTAATAACTGGCATGTCTGCTACGGGCTTCTGGGTTTGTTGTGGAAACAGTTATCACGAAGACTTGGCGAGATGTGGCGTGTTTTGTTCACTAATAACTCATCGAAATCTAATTTTCCATGATCAGTCCATTTTCCATGATGACAACTATTACTATGAATACAAGAAAAATCTTTTGTTTCCTAGTTTGGATCTGAAGTGATTGATTGGCAGGTGTCATAACATATTGTGAAATTTTAACTACTACTAGTAAATGGTTTAGAACTCTGTCATCTCTGTCAATCATCTCTGTGTGAGGCAGCCATCAATAACACTAATAATCATACTGCTTATTGCAGAACCACTTACACAGGTCTCACAGTAACCATTGCTAAGTGGGCTCCACTGAATCATTTCATTTCTCAGAAGCATGTTTCACATCAGTCCTTCGTATTTTCTCTGCTCACTGATACTGTAGTACACAAAGATAGTCTGCAGTATGGAAGGAATTTCCTCATTGTGTGGGTGAAGCAAGGGTTTAATGGAGAAGCTGAATGACAACATAACAATGACAGAAAATAAGGACCTGCACAGAATGGGCACAGTGCAACAAGCTGTTACTGTGTTTTATCAGTGACACTGAAGGTCATCTTATTCAGCTATTTTCAGAACTACCCAGGGAAAACACGGAACAAAAAACAACCTAGATTTCAATAAAATGTCCTTAGAGAGATAACAAAATGCTGGTAGACACAAAATGTAAAGGAAGCAGTCATCTGAATACGGGAATATGTGCTGTAATCACATAATTGAATTCCCTCCAGAGAAAACAAAAAATGAGGAAACATCAGCTTTTAGATCACAAGGAAACAAAAGAAGAGTGAAAAAGAGTGGAATGTAATCTAAAGAGAGGTGATGAGCACCAATAGCTACCAGTCCACTAACAAAAAAAACAATTCTTCACTCAAGACTCACCTGCTGGCTTTTGCCTGAGCAATCAAGACCCTTATCATTGTCTTTATCAGCCATAAGACGCCAGTGTCCTTGTTATGACCAGCTGTGTCTGGTGATCATGTGTCCCACACATCACATGATCACAGATGAGGTGCCTTAAATTGATCCAGAGCTTGAAGAAGCTCAGTCGGTAAAGACCATGAGATGCAGCTGAAAGTTCTGGATCAATCTGAGATTGAGTTGAAGTATCTCTTCTACCAGTTACGACCACAAAACGCAGTCAAAAGCTCTGGACTGTTCTTTCTGTTACTGTTACTGTTATTGTCTGTTCTCCTTTTCCCTCTCCACTCACCCCAACCATTTACGGCAGATGGCCGCCCACCCTGAACCTGGTTCTGCTGGAGATTTCTTCCATTAAAGGGAGTTTTTCCTCTCCACTGTCGTCCAGTGCTTGCTCAGGGCTGTGAAGTCCCTTGAGATGATTCTGTTGTGATTTGATGCCTTATCAATAAATTGAATTGACATTGAATAGATAGGACAGAGCTGAAGTATCTTGTCTTCTGATGATGACCATGAGATATAGGTGACAGCTCCTGAGAATCTTCCCAACTTCCCACGGTAACTTTAAAGCTGAACTAGTGAATTGTTCATGAAGTGCACAACTTACATATTTCTAACAGCAGTGAATCAATTATTAATTTATTCAAAGCCTCATATCATGCCAAAACATCAGTACAACCTTAGGTGGAAAGAGCAAACTAACCAGGCTGTGAACTATGGGGAGTGGTGAACTTGAGTAACCCTGTGAGCCACCATAAAACAATGCTACAAAGATCGAAGTGCAAAGACCAACGGAGCAGCACCACCACAGATCCTGACACAACTCAGCACTTATCACACTAATTATTTGGACACCTGAACAAATTCTCGTGTTTTAATCATGAAACACACAAAAACAAATGCCTACAAAGCAGGACCACGATTTCAGTCTGCATTCAGTCTGAGCCAAATGTGCTTCTATGTGACAGCTGAATGGCTGCAGCTACAGTCAAGTGCTCAAGTGGAATGGCAAAAAAAAGCACAGGGGCTGGCAGTGCTGAATTCAATCTGAGCCTTTGCGCTGAACCGGTTGTGGTGAAGAATTTTAGAATTTCACAACACTTCAGTCTTGATGTGTGCAAATAAGATGATAGGTGTCCCAACGCTTCATGTGCTGGGGCTGACAATTAGGACAACTGGCCCAGAAATACCAAACAAGTTAGTACAAGAAGACGGAAAGCAGAGTACGGTGATTTTTCCCATCGTAAAAAGGCAAGACTGAGCAAGACAGGGCTGCTCCAGGCTGTTTTAAGAACAACCAACCAGAACACACTATCCAGGGACCAGTGTGTTTAGCTCTAGAGAAAGTAGGCTGTGTAGTACAGAAGCCACATTATTCAGCCGGTGATCTAATCTCTGTTGCTCGCACATACAAAACTGTTAGAAATTAACAGTTGCCGAACACAGGGTTTAAGAAATGCTAGCCATGGAGGTAATTTCTGTGATTTTTTAGCTTGAATTATCCTACCTGTCAATGTACAGAAGAAGTGATGGTGCTGCCATCCTGCTCGGTCACTGGATCAAAAGTGTTCTCCACAAAGACTTTCAAAAAAAAGTTGAGAGTAAACAAAATAGAAGTCAAAGCCACCTTTCAGTGACGATTCAGCCTAACAGCTTCCATAGCTTTAGTTAAATAGTCTCCAAAGTCCCACACAGCCACTGTGTTCAGACAAAGTGAGACTGAACAGACTGCTCCTCCACAATGAGCCGCCTGACACAACAAGTGGGAGGGGAGGAATGGGTGTGAGAAGCACGAGTGTGGAGGGTGCAGAGAGAGAATGAGCAACTTCTCCATGTGATAGAGGGGGGATGTGTGGGAGGAGGGGGCTGCCACTATTATACATCAACAAGACTCACTGATAAATGTAATCTGAAGTAAATGACAATAATCAATGGTTTGCATCTGTGTCCACATCCTGTTATGTTGACATTTTGATAAATTTGAGGAAAAGCAATCCAAGTTAACGACTTATCAACTTATCAGTATCGTTCTAAGTCAATCTGGAAAGCTGTTTTATTGATCCGTTCACATTTAATCAGTAATCAGCAAGATCAATATTGTCATCAAACTCAGTATCAGTATCACACCAACATCAACTAAAACACCATTACCTATCACTATTGTGTTATTATACTGTTATGCAATACCAAGGTTGTTTTTTATTACCCATGCTTTCCAACCTTGAACCTCGTCCAGTCACAAACACACTCACTCACAGCATTGAGTTAAATTTGAGTAAATTATTTTTTACCAGCAGCACAGTACAAAATGAAAAATATCTGAACCCGACTAGAAGCTTTGAAATCTCTGTCTCTAATCCTTCAACAGAAAGTGGAATGTGGGGAAGCAGTGAGAGGAAATGAGAAGTCTACCTGATGATTTTTTTAATAGTTCATGTGACCAAGCCAAGGACAGTGAAACTAACTTTACAGCCTCTTTAAGGAACTGATTTATTGGTGTAGGTGTAAAATCATTAGTAACTGGCACTAAACGGAGCAGCAGTAATTATAGAAAGGAAGCAGCTGTGAGTACACAACAAGCTAATAAAGGATCTAAATCTCTGATTTAGAGGATCACACTGCTGCTAGAAATAAGCAATATAGACTATAACATGATATTTTACAACAACAACAACAATACCAGTCAATAGTCACAGCAACAGTCTTGAGAGCTGTGCAAACCCAAACTGGGATTTAAAAAACCTTCATCGTCATCATCAAATACTAAACAAAAACAAATAATGTAGCCATAAATGTACAAGTGAACAAATGAAACTTTGCCTTGACAGCATGTTGTATCCATGTTTTTCTCATGGATACAACATGCTTGTCACTTTTTTTTTCTCCACTTGTCACTGGTTTGGGTTGGCATCATGTCTTTGGCTCAATGTTGTAGCCTTTGTCAGTTCATTACTTCATACATGCATTATGTGACGAGACAATCTAGTGCAGCCAATCTGGTCATGTTGAAAAAGATTGTATTGACTAGAACAAAATTGTGTTGAGGTGCAGCTTTCCTTAACAGCCGAGCTCGACAGGCCAGTAGTTTTACTGTTTTTTTTCCAGTAAAAAGAACACACACACACACACACAGCTAATGGCCATAGCACTAAGGTAATGAGGCAATAATTATCTGATTAGCATGAATGGTTGTAAAATACTGTTTCCTGCAGCTTGTTGCATCCCCACTCATACACATACAGGAATAAGAAGTAACATGTTTTATGCAACACTCTGCCAGTTACGTTATTGCACAGCAGTGTCATCTCCTAGAGTGACGGAAGCTCCCACCTGCTCAGTAACTTCTAAACAAAATGTGTGGTGCTGCCTGGTTTTCTTGGATTGTGACATTTTGACACACTTAGATATTTTTGGAAAAATTTAAAAAAAATCAGCAAAATAAAAACATTTTTATCCTGAGCTATATCTGAACTTACTTGTTGAACAAACTGGCCAGAGGTCCCAGTTTCTTATGCGTGCCATCGTCTTCCTGCTTCATGACACCTGACTCCGGATATGATCGTACGGGGCTCCACAAGTCTCTGCAGTTTCCCGGGGATGATGACAGCGTCACATCTGAGAAGTGAGTCGTGCCACTGTCGTCTGTCTCCAAGGTGACGATGGCGCTGGAGTCAGAGGTGACGGTGAAGTCTAAGATGTCTTCGTTGGAGACCGATAGCTCCGTGCTCATGCTGGACACGCTGCACACAGAGATGTCATCACTACGGTTCAAGACTCCGCCCCCGACGGCAAGGCCCATGGTGGTGGATAATCTAAGGGTGGGACTGAACAGACGGATGGAGTCATACCCGCTGCGGGGGAAGGTGGAGGATTTGCGGATGCCGTTGCCATCAGGGGGATCATCATTCAAAGGTAAAGTGGCAGGAGAATCACGACTGGAGTCCAGAATGAGGCCTGCGTTGCCTGGGCGTTGGTGATTGTGGCGAATGGGCTCTGGAGGGTTGACCTCCAGAGTGGGGATGCCTGAGTCCTGGGAAGTCAAACTGTGGCTGTCCTGCTCCAGGTCTGAGTAGCTTTTCTGGGGGCTGCTGTAGTAGATTGGTGTGGACGAGCAGCATGGTTTGTAAGTGGGCAGGATGGGCTCACTGTGGGGGATCGTGCTGACTTCATGGCGGCAACAATTGGTGTGATCATGGAGGTCAGAGGTACTTGGATCTTTGACTAGAGAGCCGTTCTCCACAATGGCTCCTCCAGACACACCTGCAAAACAAAAGTTACATTAAGTTAGAAAGCAAATAGGAAGTTGTAGTACTGTGAAAATCCAAGTCAACAAAAAAATTCTAGTTGTGCTAATTTGTTTTGAGTTTAAAAGGTCTAACCTGCCAATGCCTCAGTCTCTTCCTGAGAATAGGTTTTGA
Source organism: Ctenopoma kingsleyae (assembly GCA_032353495.1). Taxonomy (NCBI): domain Eukaryota; kingdom Metazoa; phylum Chordata; class Actinopteri; order Anabantiformes; family Anabantidae; genus Ctenopoma; species Ctenopoma kingsleyae. The sequence goes on along the minus strand of JAUBNQ010000010.1, from coordinate 14,759,932 downwards.
TTATTAATTCCCATTTTATTAAAAATATGTGACATAATTAATTAATTCATAACTTGGGATGTTATGACCAGAGATCTGGTTTGTTTGGACATTTGTTCAGACCAGTGCTACAAATCTGCCTCAAATTGCATCATGTATATCTAGATAAACATTCTGACAGTTCCACTGATGTATATTTGGTTGCAACAATGCCTGAAAAAATGTAGCCCAAAAAAAATGCAACTTTAAATAATTTTCTGTTTTTTCAAAATTTTTATACAGAACATATTGCATTTTTGCAAATTGTCTATGTACCAGTGGTAATTTCATTAGCCAAAACTATTAAGTATGTAATGGTTTTGCATGAAAGCATGAAATAAATGTAGTGCATTCAAATTATCTGTGTCATGAGGCGTTCAGGAGCAGTGTAGGTCATCTGTGATAAAAAAAATTTTTTAAAAAACCCACCAAGATATGAACCAAACCTGAACTGGGAATTTGAAGAATTAGTAGATGCTTAATCTCTGACTAAAAATGTTATTCAATCAGTAGTTTTGTATGAATTATGAAGAATCCACAAAAGTGAGAACTATGACAAAAAACGTTACATTTTACATCAATGAATAAAAACTAAACAACATGTGACAGACATCAACAAACCACCTTAACGCTAAGTCTTATTCAACAACTTGCAGCATCTGCGTTTCTGTTTCCTCCACTGCAGAAAATATCCCTGGTTCAAAGGTTGATTTTGCTGCTTGACCTGTTGCTCTGCCGTCAATAAGAAGCATCTTACATTCAGTATCGTTCTGCCTCAGTCGTGACTTCTTGGGAGAAACAGGTTTACGAGCTGCTGTAAATTAATTAGCTGATCATTACAGTATAAAAATAAACCGACTTTTGCACTAATGTTGTGATGGATGAGAACAATCCCTGTAACTATGGTAACTGTACACAACAAAGACAGCTGTTGCCTCAAAATCCTTAGATATAGATTAAAATTATAAATACTAAAACACAGGTTTAAAACTAGACTAAAATTAACAGTTAAATAAAAAATTAAATTAACATTTAATTAAAGCTAAATGACTAAAATTGGACTCAAAGTGATTTACATTTTTACATAAAACTGTATCAAAATCAAATGCAGAAATCAACACTGGTGAGGAAACATTTCACCACATCTTACTGTGCTGGATGCAATTTTATGTTTCTAGTTTTATCTTCTTTTACTGTAGTAGATTTCAGTTTAACTCATATTGAGTAAGACCCCTGAAACAATTCAAATGTGTTGTATGCTATATAATACATAATCACCACACTACAGATTATTGATCAGCACAGGGTTATTGTCAAACTATCTGAATTATTGATCAGTTGTCATTCACTGGTGCCATCTGGTCAAACGTGAAGATTTGCTGCTTTGAATCAGTTTAAACCAAATAGTGTTGGGTTTGTAGTCTACTAATCTGAATACATGGCACTGGGCCCAAGCCTAATTGCCAACTCTGGCCTGGGGTACAACTGGTCACTTCAGTAATTACTGACTTGTTTGGTAATACTGAATGCACCCAAAAATAAAAGATTAAATTTAAATGTTTATGTAATATTCAAGCTTATATATAATTACTAATATTAATTATAACCACAAATCAACTACTGTACCTACATAATACATAGACAATGTTGGGATATTAAAAACTACTAAACACAATATTACTAAAGGTTTTGTCTAACTGACCATAGATTCATGGGTGAAAGAGATGAAAGCTAATCCCACAGTAACCAGGCTGTAACTAGACTCTGTAATGTGAACAGGGCCCCAAACAGGGAGAGAGCATGCTTTAACACCAGCTGGGAAGCAAAGCTAAAGCTAGTGCGCCTAAGCTCTCAGGCTGCATTAATGAAGCTCCATGCTCTCGGGGACAGAGACACTCACACGGCTTTCTGTTACACACGTCACACTTCGCCTCCATTTGACAGCACACAAACATTACAGTAGAGCAGTTGTAGTTGTAGGTGCAAGTGTTTTGCTTTTCAACAAGAAAAAGGGAGAAATGTGGGTTTTGGACACACACACACACACATTTGTCTTTGTAAAGAGCTTTGGAAGAGTCTGCAATAAAATGACTGATCCATGTACTGCTCCTGATGTTGCTTCCACACAAATATCTCAAGATTTTTATCACAGTGTCACTTACTCAAAGCCTCTGTTCAAGTTTACTTGGGAATCTCTTCCCATGGGAGGTGCAGCAGCAGAGCAAGGTAAAGTGTTTAAATCAGCAATAAAATAATACACTGAAAATAACACTGGGTCTAATGTTCTCCAGATGGCTGACACACAAAGCCAGATTCTTACTAAAGCTCTAAACCCTGACCTGCAAGTTGTCATGTGAGCACAGTCAACTGTGTCCAAAAGCACAGCAACAGGTTGTTCCTGTGCCTCTCCAGAAATAATCTACAACGCCAGCTCATGAATAAATGTTAGACTGCATACAAAGCTATTATTTTTACCTTGTACTGCTGTAAAATATGCACCCTTGTTTAAAAATGACAATTCCATAGTAAGTTTTAAGAGTTTAAAAGTATTAACAGTGAACCGTGCAAAAGCCACACTGACACAGACATGCATGTTCTTCTTGTTGTCTTAACAAAGCTGTCGTTATTGTCTGCTTAATGGCCTTTCAACTACGCATGTGAATCTTGCCCTGCGAGTCACGATATCATTATCAACAAGCAATGTGAGAAAATGCACCACTGTCACCTTACAAGCTGGATAACATTACAAATTCTAAAATGTGGGAAAGTGCTTATGTTGTTTGTCTGGATTACTGCACAATGCTAAGTCACGTATAGTTAGCTGCAGTTTACAAATGCAGGTGAGAAAGCATTAAAAACTTTATTTCTGAACCTCATTTAATTTAAGGTGCCTTTTTTGTGTTTTGTACACATTTTAGTGTTTTTAAGTTTTTAAAACACAACGCAAATACCTCTTCAAGCATAACATTAACCATGAAGACTGGTACTATATATTAAAAAGTGGTTTCAAATAATTAGAAAATTGTTAACAGTCTGGGTTGCTCAATTGTGGTAAACTTTCATTTTTATCTTAATTTTAATTTGCATCTCTGCGTAAACGTGTGCTAAATCTAGCTGGCTTCTGCATGATTCACAAAACATTAACAGTGAGGGTAGTATTAACTGGTATTGGTATTAATTGTGTAGTTTAATATTTGAATAAGTCTAATCAATGTATGCCGAATTAAAGACTGTCTTGAAATAATTCACAAGTGCTAAAAGTTTTAGTTTCTAAAACGTGTGCATTTATATTATTTGAGACCGTATTTAACTTTACACTTTTTAAAAGCAGTTTGGCGTAACGGCACGTACAGTGTCAGGGCTGAGTTTGGGTGAATTAGCTGTGAGTATTTTAGATGAGAACTAAACAGCACATCAGAGGGACCTACCACAGCGGCTGTCTCTCCGGTCCTGAGTGCCGAGGGTCGTGTTCGCCATGGTCCCGGTTGATGCTACAGGTGGGTGGCAGCTATCCAGCAGCCGGAGCGCTGCATGGTGATGCTGTCAGTACTGCCGCACTACCATTACCTCCCGGACACCTCCTCAGCGCAGCTTTGTGTACACAGACAGCAGCCAGGTCATTTCTCGGGACAAACACATATATTCATCTCAAGAAAGAAAGGAGGCAGATGCTGTAAACACAAACACAACGTCGTGCCGGAGTTGCTCGCCAAGTGCACTTGCTGCTGTCGCCAACTCACTGATTTTAGCAACGCTTCCTCAAGTGGAACCAAATAAGTTACAATGCGACATTTTTTTTTTTTTGCTCACATTGGGTCATTACAGACAATATTTAGTCAATGTTTAACGAAGAGTGCGGACAAGCACATTTTTTATCAAGTTTATCCGCTGTCGTTAACATTTCATACCTGTCTCGACGCTTCCGCCGCCATTTTAAAACAAACTTGTATCGAGAGTGCGACGTAATCGAGTCAAGACTGTTCACAGTCGATGATTTACCTGTGTGGACCTGAAGACATTAATAATCGACCTCGCAACCTCCACACTTTAATAATGAAGATTATGTGCTGAGAAAGGCGAACTAAAGCTGTTACATGAGAATTTCAGGATGTTATTAACGTCGTTTACGTTAAAATATCGAGTGTTTCCAAATAGTGTGTGAAACTTTATTTAGTGTTTTTTCCCTAAAAGCATTTTTAACTAATTTAAACAGTTAAAATCAATTATTTACTTAAGTCCATGTTGTCCTAACTCACCTGCTTATCAAATCTAGTCAAATTCTATTTTTATGACACTGTTTATAACGTTAATGGGGTTTAATTTAGCTTAAGGGTTATAAAGAAATTAATAATATAGAAATATCCAGAATACGCAGCAAACACTGAACAACAACCAAATTGGAGACTATAGAAAAAACAAGTAAACTGACAATGACTTTATGTTCAGAATTCTGTTGAAAAAATAAATTTATAAAAAATCTACAATGGAAAGTTAATTAGTTTATTTAATCATTTTATCATTGGTGTTTGATCACAGAGTATATATTGCTTTTAATTTCCAATAACTCTACATATCAAGATGTCAGACATAGCCTAAACTAGAATAATTTTATGAAGGCCTATTGGATGGAAGCTGTAGTGTCCAAACACTATATAAGCTTCTTCTTTTATGCATGACCTACAACAAATACAGCAGCTTTTCTAAGCTGAGTATGTACACATTTCATAAAATGTTTAAAACTTTCACCAAGATCTAAAAATACAGGCACAAAATAAAACCACATATATGATGTGAATGATTCGAGTTGGCAGTTTCTCCTACAGCATCCTCACCCTGCCCTCTAGTGTCACCACGAAGTTATGGAGCTGAAACAAATCTGTTCTTCCTGTCTCGCGTCGCCTTTAGCATCCACTGGAGCAAATGCACTGGCAACAGTAAGAGGTAAAGAACACGGAGAAAACAGGCTGAGGTTTGGTTTATTTCTTTATTAGATGTTAAGAAAATCCACAATGAAACAAAATAATTTACTCAGGGTGTACATGAAATTAGAACAACACAGCTACTCAGGACAAAATGGGATTTGGGAGCACAGAGGAAAGTGGTGGTGGTGGTGGGGGAGGGTGGAGGTGAAGGAGCATCATCTGGATGGGAATGGAACAACAAGAACTCAAGTCTTCAGTGCAGGATATGTTCTTCAGACCACAGTGCAATCGAAACTCAGCCACCCTGTCAGTGTTGTTCCAAATGCATATACCCTCACTGAACGCATTTTCTCATCACACGTTTTGTTGCTGCTGTTGTTTTAAACACGGCCTATCAAAATGGAAGAATTAAATGGAGTAAGGTGTAATGCATTCCTTTCAACTCCCATGTAAGTGCTTTTTGTGACTTAACTTTCACACGTTCACTGACACACACACACACACACACACAGTCATAACATTCTTTCAATTAATGATTTAACTTCACTCAAACTAAAATATTTTG